>JAAGAY010044907.1:4642-15358 GCA_011801015.1 Ardeotis arabs
CCGAGGGTTGAAAGGACAAGAATGGAGCAAACAGAAATGGCATTGACGGTTTGCAACCTTTTCCTGTTTATGCGCTAGCGTAAAGAAGGAGAAATGGCGAGGCTGGTGTGTGCCCTGCCTTTTGTGGCTAGCAGAGATTCCCCTGAAAAAAAAAAGGGGGAAAAAACAGAGAGAGAAAAAAATAATACATTTGAAAGGGGGAAAAATGTTGTAACTCTAGGGCTTCAAGCTAGTAAGTGAAAATAAACCAGCAGCTCCCCTCGGCACGGTTGTTAGACGCTGGGTTTTGTCTCGCCGCACTATCAATCTGCTGCTCTTTAAACTTCCCACCAGCCCAATTCCCTGCAAACCTTCATCAAAACTGCAACACCCCCCCCCCTCCCCGACCCCCCGAGCTGGTGGGAGGGTTTATTACACCCCTCTCCTCTTTCAAAGGCTTCCCCGAATATTCGCCCCAGCCTGCAGAGCTTCACCTCACCCGCACCAAAAGGTTTTTTTCGTTTCGCGGGAGCCGCTCTGGCAGGGTTCTGCTCCCCTCGCCCTTGCCATCCCCTCGCTTTTCGGCCCCCCGCCTCCTCTGAGAGCTCGGTATTTCTTTTTTTTTTAAATTAAAGCCCCTTTTAGGAAAGCCATACCCCTCGCCTTAAAACTGCCTTTTAACCTGCCTCAACCTGAGCATTTGGAATAAATCCACAGCGCGCTGTTCATCGGCCCCATGTAATTAAATAAATACAGGAGGGTTGTCCGCCTGCCCGCCTGTGCTCTCTTTATCCCCCGCTCCACAGCCCGCTTGGAGTTTGCAGCTAACCAGAGTGATGCTGTCGTAAATTTTTCATCATTTGGTAGATTTTTTTTTGCCCCCCGAAATTAGTTTCCCCTGCCAATAATGCTTGGGGTTTTGTTGCTGCCCTTTCTTCCCGATGCCAGGGATCTGGTGAGCGACCCGCTCCTTTCCTCCCCCCCAGCCGCTCTGACCCTCTGCCCCTCTGTCCTCTTGCAGAGGAGAAGCCGGGAGCCGACAGTGATGCAGAGGTGGAGAAGGTGCCTGAGGAGCGGCCGACGGCAGCGGCCAGCCCCGATGGGGAGGACAGAACGCCCCGCGGCAGCCCCCGATGCCCGGAGGAGCGGAGCAAGGAGAGGCGCAGCCCAGAGAAGGCCAAGGACGGCGTATCCCCCCGGGACGGTCCTGGCGAGGGCCTGTTTGGCACGCGGGGCCTGGAGAAGGACAAGGTGGAAGGACGAAGGAAAGAGCCGGACCCGAGCAAGAAGGATGTGGAGGGCGGCGGGCTGGGCAAGGAGGCCTTTGCCCCGCTGATGGTGCACACGGACAGCCCCCCGCACCTCAGCGCCGGGCACCTGCAGAGCCTGGCGCTCTCCGGCCTCCACGGGCAGCAGTTCTTCAGCCCCCTGAGCGCTGGGCAGCCCCTCTTCATCCACCCGGGACAGTTCGCCATGGCCCCCGGCGCCTTCTCCGCCATGGGCATGGGACATTTGCTGGCCTCGGTGACTGGCGGGGGCAGCCTGGAGAACGGAGCTCTCTCGTCCGCCCCGGGCACGGCTGGAACAGCCACCCCTTTCCCTTTCCACCTCTCCCAGCACATGCTGGCCTCTCAGGTGAGCCCCCGCGCCCACCCCGCGTCCCCGTCCCCAGTCTCTGGCCAGGCCCTGGGGCTTCCTCTCTGTGTCCTTCCCCAGAGCTCCCTGAACGAGCAGAGCATTTTAGGGGCACGGGGCAGACCTGGCCAGCATCCCCCAGTGTGGGGACACACAAGGTGGTCCCAGCCTCCCCCATGGCCCCTGCAGCCCACAGGGACAGGGGGGTGACGCTCCCCTGATGTGCTGCCTGGTGTGGCACGGGCGGAACATGGGGGACATTTTGAAGGTTGGCCTCAGGGCTGATTTGGGAACAATCTTGGGGTTTTTTTTGCAGCTGATACAGTTTCCCCGTAGGCAGGGGCAGAGGCGGGGGCCATGGCCCTGCCTGACCTGGCTGTCCCCATCCTGGGGACCCTGCCAGCCCCAAACCAGCTCCCACAACGCCTGACCTTGTGTTGCTTTTGCCATCCTCTGTGACAAAACTCATAAAGATGCCTTCGAGCTCCCCTAATTTATCGATCCTGCTTAAGAATGTGTTTTGACGTGGTTAAAGGTCTGCAATGCTGCACAGACAGGGAACGTGCAGTGTGCAGGGGGGCACAGGGACAGGGATGGGGCAGGTCCCGGAGAGGGGTTTGTGCCTGGTGGCACCAGCCTGGCTCGGTGTAGGGCAGATGGGGTGCCCCAGCTGTGCCCCCTCCCTCAGCCCATCCCGCAGGGACATCCTCACGCTGTGTTTTTGGGATTACACCCAGATGTCCGGCTTTACCTCGGCTTTCCCAGGGGAGGTTTTTCTAGGGAGCACGCAGGATGCAGTGGTGCATTGTCACGGCTCTCACTCCTTTCTTTCTCTCTCTTTCTCCGCAGGGAATCCCGATGCCCACCTTCGGCGGACTCTTCCCCTACCCCTACACCTACATGGCGGCGGCTGCGGCGGCTGCTTCGGCCATGCCGGCCACCAGCGCGACGGCTGCCGGGCCGCTCTCCCGCAATCCCTTCCTGGGCAGCAGCCGTCCTCGCCTGCGCTTCAGCCCCTACCAGCTCCCGGTCACCATCCCACCCAGCACCAACCTGTTGACCACTGGCCTGCCCGCCAGCCTCAACCCCGGCTCCGAGGGCTCCAAGGCCGGCAGCAGCCGGGAATCCAGCCCTCTCCCCGAGGTGCCCCTGCACAAGGGGGGCAGCCAACGGCCCACCGCCTCCCCAAAGGGCTCTCTGAAGGAGTCCCTCAACGAACTGCAGAACATCCAGAGACTGGTGAGCGGGCTGGAGAGCCAGCGGGAGCTGTCACCCGGCAGGGAGTCCCCCAAGTGACCGACGGGACGGGCAGCGAGCCCTCCCGGCGGGGCGGAGAAGCACTGGTATTTTGTACAGCACAGTATAAATATTTATTGCGGAGCGAGGGGTGTTGGGGGGAGCAGATGAGGAGAGCGGGGCGCTGGAGCAGAGGGATGGAGCCCCGCCAGCTGAGCAGACCTGCTGCCCAAGAACCAGGAGCGAGAGGTGGGAGCGCGGGGTTCGCCCGCCCCCTTGGTTGTGGGGCTGGGAGCAGCTGACCCCTGCTCCAGCGCGGCCGCGGAGCCCCCCAGCCCCTCTGCTCCCCCACTCTTGGCACTGGGCAGCTCTAGGGGGGCCACGCAGAGGCACCTGATGGACAGGGTGGCCTTGACCCCCAGCCCCGGAGAGGTGAGCGGGGCCGAAACCTCATCTGTGCAGGGGAGGGGGGAGGAAAAAATAATTAACAACAACAACAACAAAAGGAAAGAAGAAACGAAACTTGGGAAGCAAACCGCCTCGGCAGCTGCTGCTGCCGCGCAGAGCTGGTACGGCGCGGGGAGCCCCGCGGGTACCCGGGCAGATATTTATGAAATAAATGGTAATTTGTGTAAATAAGCTATAAGGATCCCAGAATATGCAAATTGGTATTAATTTATTCAGAGTTGTACATTGGTGTGTACATAATATTTAGAGTTTAACTCATCGCATATAAGTTTTCTTGTTTTTTTTTTTTCATTTTACATGAACATATATATTGTAAATGAAAACTATTTAGCTCTTTGTGATTGAAGGAGATATCGATTTCTTTAACTGTGTTTTAAAATATTGTTTATCCCGCCTGTTCTCTAGGACAATCATGTGCCACCGGTAAAACAATTTTTGGAGTCATTAAAACTAAGAATTCAATTCTTTAACAGACTTTTGCAAGAAAAAAAGAAAAAAAACAACGAATCCAAAACGTAACTAAGATATCACTACAGTGCGGGGTATAGAGAATGCAGGAATAAACCTCAGGTTTTTATTTTTCACTCCAGAACAAAAAAAAAAGTATAATAAATTTAAATATCACAGGACTGTGCTCTATATTTGTTTTAAAATAAAAAGATACATGATTTGCAACGTGCTGGTTACTCGGGTATCTGTCTGTTCAGTTTTGATGAATTCTCACATCTTTCAATAAAAAAAACCCTACTCGGAGAAGTCCTGCCGGCTCCCGCCTGTTTCATTCCCGTCGGGGCCGCCGCTCCTCCGCAGGTGCGCAGCGCTGCGCAGGTTCCCCGCGGCAGCGGAAAGGACCGCGCACCCCCGATGGCTTCCCCAGGTTTGATGAGAAAAGATGAAAACAATCCGCCGAGGTGCCTGTCGGAGATTTTTCTGCCCGGCCCACAACCCCCTCCCAGCGCAGGCGGGGAGCGGGCAGGTGCGCAGAGTGGGGCGCGGACGCGGAAAGGGGCGCGCACGGGGATCTCGCGGGTGCGAAGGGGAGAGGATACGGCGCCGGGACCCTCCGCGGATGCGGATCTGCCCGCACCGTCCTCGGGGCGCAGCGGGACCGGCGCGGGGGGGAGACGGCAGGACTCGGGCACTGGTACCGTCGGGGATGGGGAAGGGGTGACTCGGGTACATCGGTACCATCAGGGACGGGGCTACCCCGGGGGTCGGGGTGGGCTGTGGGTCCCCGGGAGGGTGGAGGGCGCTGTGGGTCCCCAGGCCCCCCCATCCTGCCCCCGCAGGCCCGGAGCCGCTCGGGGCGTTACGGGACGCGGCCGAGGAGGACGCGAGGAGCCTTTTCCTCACCAATTACCCTTCTCCCGTGCCGGGGAAGATTTATGAACCCAAGTTTTGGGGGGGAGGGGCAGGGTCGCGTCCCTCCCCTCATCGTTCAGCGCGGATGCGCAGCTCCGGGTGCAGGGCGCCCTCTGCTGGTGCCGCCGCGCACCCGCCGCAGCCCGGCCCCGACGGGGCGGGTGGTGCGCGGCCGCTGCTCCTCCCTGGGCTCCCCTAAACCCCCGCCCCACCGCTCCGGGTAAAGCGGGGCTGCAGGCAGGGAAAGGGGTGTGGATTCTCCCCCATGCCGTCGCGGCAGGGTCTGACGGGAGCTCCTGGGGCTGGGTTCCTCGACGGCAGGACTGGAGCCGCTTCCACCAGCAATGGGGGGGTCCAGCAGGGTGGGAATTGCTTAAACAGGAGGAGGGAAGTGTAGCTACTAAAATTAGGCTTGAAGGATTATTTCCAAATAAACGTCCCTCAGGATGAATAACAATTTAACGGGCGAGGGGGCGTACGGCGTGTGCCCGTGTGCAGGCTCCCCCGGCCCTTTCCACCACCCTGCTTAGGTTTAGGCTGTGTTGGCCAGGGCGAGCGCAGTGGGGAGGGTGGTGATGGTGCCTGGCGGGTCGGGGACAGCCGTGCTGTCCAGCCTGGCCCGAGGGACGGCGCAGGTTTAAACGTTGCACCCTCCCCGTGCCCGCTGAATGTGAAGCCGCTCTTCAGTGGGGAGGGAAAAACGTTCCCTGCAGCATGGGGGTTCACGGTGGTGACCCTGGGGACAGCGTCTGAAGGCAGGGAGTGAGGCCTGGGCCCCCCAGACCCCCAGGAGTGTGGGCAGCGGGGCTTTTCGGCAAGAGCCCAGCTCCTCCAGGCCCACTGTGGGCAAACCACTGCAGTCGCCGTCAAGCTGGGAAAACGAAGCGCTGCGTGCTGCGGTGACCTCCATCTGGCAGAGGGTGCTGGTGTTTAACTGGCGGGTGATGTGCGTGCGGTGAGATCCTCGAACCCCGAGGATTCCAGTAGCGTTAGCGGTGGTTTTGGAATTTCTGCAGCTAAAAGCACAAGGTGCTTGGCTGGCACTGAAACCAGCTTTCCTGGCCTGAGGGTTTTGCGGCTTGGTGGACATCTCGTCACCCCACGGCACGGGACATCCCAGTGTGGGCCCAGCCATGGTTTTGCAGGGGAAAGCAGGGCCCTCACCCAGGCTGTGGGGCTGCTGCACTGCAGGCCCTGCGCGTGTGTGCGTCATCCCGGTGCCACCGCACGCTCCCTGGGTGCGTGAGGTCACCAATGCGGGGCAGAAGGCAAAGGGAGGGGGTGGCACCGTGCTGGGTGTGCCAAGCCCCCAGCTGCTGGGTTGTGGGAGGGAATATTGCTTTTTGTCACTGCTGTGCGGGGTTGGAGGGGCTGACCACCTGCACACCCTGGGGAAATGCAGATGGGGTGGCATCCCGAGGGCGCGCACCCCCAGAATGATGTAGGGAAGTGGGGCACACCGCCTTGCAAGGGTCCTGCCCCGAGGGGGGGGTCTCCCGGGGTCCATCGGTCCGATATTCAGGTTCAGATCCCCCAGCTGAACATTTAAAGGAGCTGCGGGGCGCGGCTGCCAGGGAAGGGGAGCACGGCGGGGCACGGGGGGCACGGAGCCCCAGTTAGCCGCGGGGCCACCGCTCCGTCTGTCGCCCCCGATCGCGGATCAGCAGCCAAACAGGGCAGCTCCGGGGGTCTCCACCCACCCCACCCCACCCCACCTGCGCACCCGCGGCCCCGCCCGTGCAAAGCACCTGTGCTCGAGGCAGGATGCGCAGCCGCGGTGGCGGCTCCGCACCTGCGGCCGGACGGGATTTATAGAGCTGTGCGGGGCGCGTACCCTCTCTTTGCCGCTCCGGGCGGGGTCTGTGGGTGACTGCAGGGTTGCTGTGTCCCCCTCTCCTCTCTCCCGTCCCCTTAGCGGGACTGAGCCCCGACGTGGAGTACAGCCTGGCTCTGCAGCAGCCGCTTCGGGTGAGCCCCCCACTCCCTGCCTCAGGGAAGCCCCGGAGCCTCTGCTCGGCTCCGCGCACCGGCATCTGAAAGGCTTCTTCACCTCCGCCCCCCCCACCCCGCGCCGGTTCTGGTCCGTTAACCCCGGGGGGGGCCACAGGCCTTGGGGCAGGCCGGGCTGGGGCTGCGGGAAGAGGGAAGCAGCCGTCCAGGCTGTTCCCTGCCGCAATGTTTCCAGAGCCGCTTTGATCTGTGCGTGTCTGGGAGGGGCGGGGGTGTTTAAAAACCTTATCAGGGGAACAGCAGCGGTTTATTTTGGTGCCCAGCTGGTTCTTAGCCGCAGGCAGGGTTCGCTCCGTCTTTGCTCTGAGGCGGGGTGGGAAAGGGGAAAGGGGAGCCTCTCGGTTTATTCCTCTTGTTTACAGCGGCGGGTGACGGCGAGGGAGAGCCGGGCCCTTTCCCAGGGCCCCCCCGCCTCCCCGGAGCCGCTCCGGGAAAGGACGAGGCGCGGCCGCACCCCGGCGGCTCTCTGCTCGGGACACCCGACGGGACGGGCCCCAGAGGGGGCACTCTGCCCCCTCCGCTGCTCTCCTCGGGGGGGCTAAACCGCTCCCAGCCAAGGAGAGCGGCACAGGAACGGGCCGCGCAGTACGCGTCGCAGAAAAAGAAAAAAAAATAAAAATAAATGTTTTTCTTCCCCGGGATGTATGTCGGCTCCGAAACACCCCGTCCCGTCCGCCCCGTCCCCGCGGCTGCCCCGAGTTCGGCCGCCAGGTGGCGCAGTTGAGCCACTCCGCGGGGGCGGCCCCGCGGGGGCGACCGGTTTCGGGGTTCCCGGGGTGGGGGGCGGCTCCGGGAAACGGCAGCCGGTTTCGGGGCTCCTCGAGGGGTTCCTGGGGGAGTGACCGGTGTTGGGGCTCCTCGGGGTGTCCCGGGGTGGGGGGGGATGGCCCTGCCAGTGATCCTGGGAGTTTGGCTTCCCACAGACTGCAGAGGTGGGGGGTCTGTGGTAGTATACCCACCCCTCCGCACCCCGCGTTGTGCCCAGCCTCTGATCCGTCTGTTCTCTGCTGTTGCAGCCCGTCCCTGCCACCTGCCCTGCCGTGCTGCACCTTACAGTTTGTTTTTTTTTTTCCTGTACATGTCCTGTGTGCACGTGTGAGCACCCAACCTGACGAGGCCCTGTCACTTACACCTACAGCACCCCTCAGAAAGCAGCAAATGCTTGCTCCAAGGCACAAACAAGCTGCCAGAAGTGGTGATGGTCCATTTTCTGTGCGCTGGCCTTTTTATTGCCTGAAGTATTATGGGAGAAAATCGTGCGAGAAAGGCTGCTGCTTTCCCTTGGCATCGCTGTAACCGGTGCACAGGTACATCTGTCCTTCGCCTGCCGTTGATTTCTGTAAATGGTCCTTGCCTCCAGCCTTGTGCCTGGCGTGCTCGGTAATTCTTTAAAAATAAGATCTAATTAAAATGAGACAGCGCTGTCGAGGGACTGCCTAATTGTCTTTGCAAAATGACCTTGTGGAGCTCTTGGCTGGGTTCCCAGCACAAAGGTGTTGTCAGTGCAAAATCCTGTGCGGCTGCGGGGAATCGGTTAAAGACTTTTGGGAAATAATTCCCCGGGCTGGGAAATAATGAGCTGGTGGAGACATTGCGATGCCATCGTTCCAGCTTGAGAGCTGTCCTCCCAATCGGGGCTCAGGGGCGCCTGTGAAATGGCTTTAAAGGAGACAAATTGCATGCACTGGGGTTCAGCCATGGTAAATACCAACAGGTGTCCCCAGCTTTCCCTCTGCTCCCTCGAGTGCTGACAATGGGTGCTTTCTTTCTGCGCCAGCGTGAGGGGAGGTGGGTTGGACAGAATCAGAAGTGTCAGAGATCCCCAGTGATGGGCACAGCCGTGCAGCCGGCCCCCAGCTCGCCCCATCCCGCACCCACTCTCCCCTGCCCAGGCTGGAGGCACCCACCAGGCACACACCGGTGCTGGGCGCTGTGAAGGCAGTGTGTCGCCAGCTCCCATGCACTCCTCCTTCCTGCAGAGGCCCTGGGATGGTTTGTGGGACAGGACCTCTCCTGGTCTCCCAGACAGCCGGAGAGCTGGCCTCCACAAGAGGGAGCGTTTGCAGGGAATTTTATCCCAGCTGCACTGTGTTTTCTCCCCGTTGTTGTTTTCGAGCAGACGCATCCCTCCAGGTTGGGAGCAGCCTCAGACCCACAGACAGGGCAGCCACAGCCCTTTCCCTGCCCGAAGCCCTGCGTGAAATGCCTGTTTTCCCGGGGTGGGGGCAGAACTGGGCAGAAATCTCAGCTTTTCTGAGAGAATTGTGCTGTCGTACTGCTGCACACAGGGCTTTGGTGATGTGAGGGGAAATCCTGCTCTTTACTGGGGTGGGTGATGGGGTCCTGTCCCCATGCCCCACACCATGAGAACGGGAGGATGTTTTCATCCCTTTGGCTCATTTGTCAAAGAGGGGAAGAAGTCTCTCTTACTGGGGTGACTGGTGAGCGTTGTGACTGGTGTTGGTCAAGTGTGGGCCACAGCACGAGGCTGCCCTGGCTGCAAGAGGGGGGCTGAGCAAGCCCCCCACCATGCGCAGCAACGATGGGAGCACTGGAAGATGTTTCATTGCTGCACTCAGCCTGTGCCGTGGGGTGGTTTGCTGGGACCCCGCTTCAGGACTGGGGGGTTCCCACTGCCCCCCCCACCTCGCTGTTTCCCCTCTCTGCCCAGCTGCTTTGAGACCCCAGTTTGAGACCCGTGATGCCCCTAGAATGAGAATGCATCATTTATCATTTCCAAAATGACTGCCACAAATCCAAGGCCAAATCTCCCACTTCTGGGGCTGCAGGATCAGGCCCTGGCGCCTGTGCTGTGGGTGGCTTGGAAAATAAAAAAAAAGATGCACAAACAGCCCAAGCCCTCGGAGGGGACCTGGGTCCTGCCTCCCCCCACGTCCCTGGGGCCTGCGAGCGCTCAGACCGACCCGATCTGCAAACTGCAGAGCAGATTATCAGCGAGCGCGTGGGAGATGAGAGACCCATATTCGTGTCTGCTTCCCCAGAGCCGGCGAGGCCGGAGCTGCGTTGGGTGCAGACTCCTTGGCTCCACAGGGCTGATGACTGGGGTAGCTGTTTCCTTTGCTAAGAGCATCGTGAGGAGGGCTCCGACAATTTTCAATTACGGAAAAAAAAATAAAAGAGGGAAGGGAACACACAGCAACATCAGTTTGCTTCATCGGGGTGCTGGGAGGAAAGTCAGACACGTCTCTGAGATGGCACTGGTTTGTGCCAGCTGTGACCCGTGCGGTGTGGAGCGAGTTGTTTGGGGGATTTGACTCTGTGTGCCGCTTCTGCGGCAAATTCTGGATGGAGAAGCCCAGAGATGGTGGGTGTGCAGCTGCGGGGTGCAGGAAAGCCCTAAGGCTGCTCCTGCTTTGCTGTTCTGACTGTGCATGCACGGGTGCGGCGCTGCCTTTCGCTGGGTTGTGGAGCCCGGCGCTACGCGGAGAGGGCATCCTTGTCAGAGCGCGGGGAGACTTTTTTGTAAGGGAGCTCTGAGGGCTCTGGCAGTGGAGAAACGTCACAGATCCCGTACGCATGGCAAAACGCACGGCCAGCTGCTGCCAGCAAAGCTCAGGCTTCGCAGGGCGATGCAGGCAGCTCTGGCTGGACAGAATGCCCTCCTGCCAACCCCCCCTCCTCGGCCTCCCTCCACCACCCCCTTCGGGCTCCCACCACCCCCTTGGCCTCAACCCCGCAGCCTCCCACTACCCCTCAGCCTCACATCACGCCCCCGGCCTCTACCCCGCGGCCTCCCACCAACCAATGGCCTCTCCCCTCGGACTCCCACTCTCCCCTCGGCCTCCCGCTCTCCCCTCGGCCTTTACCCCTTTGGACTCCCAGTACCCCTTTGGCCTCCCACTACCCCCGGCCTCTACCCTTCAGCCTCCCACTACCCCTTCAGCCTCCCACTACCCCTTCGGCCTCCCGCTATCCCTGGCCTCTACCCTTCAGCCCCCCACTACCCATTTGGCTTCCCACTACCCACTCGGCCTCCCACTACCCCTTCTGCCTCCCACCACCCCT
>JAAGAY010045203.1:1975-38321 GCA_011801015.1 Ardeotis arabs
CTACAAAATTTAGACTTGTTAGGATGAACTAAAATCCAAAATACTTTTCAAGCCTAATGCAAGTCAGAAAATTTGTGGTTTTTAACCAGACTGTTAACTGTCATGCTTAAAATACTGCCAAGCAGAGTTCTAGCTGGTGACGTCTATTATGAAACATAAGGGTAATGTAATCTAAGCCTCAGCAGACATTGCTCATCTTTTAATTTCATTTCAAATGGGTTAGGAAATATTTTCTATTTTTTTTTCCATTTGCAAATGGAACAAAGTTTGATTAAAAGCTATACAATAAATATATTGTGAAATTTTTACTGTACAACAGAAACTGTTTACCAAACAGACAACAAATGTGATTTATGGCAGAACAGCATTAACAGTAAAAGGACCTAACACATTGCATGGTATTCAATGCCCCCAATTCTTGGAAAAGCAAGTCTGGCAGATTTTGATTATTAGGAATTACCAAATTCCCTCAACATTCAGACATATGAGCCTTTCAGTAGAGTTAATTGCACTGATTAATGACTTGTGTCATCTTTTTTTCTGGAAACTTTGTCCAGTCATCAACAGACTTAATCCAGAAATGTGAATTACTTCAAAACAGATACATTTTTCAAAGGTAGTGGTTGAAAAATTTATCAGCTACACAGCTGTAAGAAGATGTCTTCAAATATAAATTGCTTTTAGACTAAAGCAGACTAAACATTTTTTTAAGAAAAAATACAGGATAGTAGAGGACATGGAGTTCCTATTAGCGAAGTGAAATAACCCCTTGCATGTTAGAAACAAGGTAAGTGTTTACATCTATTTTTAACACTCGCTTCTTCAGAAGTCCCTCGACTACGGGGAAAAAGACTGGTTGGCAATTGAGAAAAGGTCAGTGACAGCTGACAACGTCGGTGGCAACAGCAGTGAAAGGAAAAAGCTACCATAGGCTATCAACCTTTTATACGATCTGTAATATATACCAGAAAAACTGACATCAGTATCACTTAAGAGGGGTAGGAATGACCAATGAGCTAGTAGAGAGGCACAGAATTTGTCCATTTTTAGGTTGCTGGTTCACATAGAGTTTACTTGGTTCTTGACTTGATGGAGAAAACTGGAAGATAGCAGTCAAAAGGCTCAAACGTGACATCTGCTGTTTGGCTGCCTGCCATGTTTAGCTTCATGAGCCATCACAGCAAAATCCCTGCTGCCCTACAGAACGTGAAACAAACTTTGTTATTGGTCCCTTTTCACTCTTGGTGTCCTTCATAACACCAGGCCTTGTGAAAGCCTCCACAGGCCAGCTGACATTTCTTGCACGCTTGTGTAGAAGGGTTTATCCTCCTTAGCTTTAGGCTTTACACTTCCTGTACCTTGGACTTACGCACCTGTATACCAGATCTTAGCTAGGCTTCATTTAGATACTCTGCTTTTAAGATGAGATGCTAATGTAACTCAGGATATAACTGAAGATCACCTAACAGCAACTGGTTATTAATAGTGACCTACTTTCTTGGATCAAATGATATTACCCACAGCAATTGTCAAGGTTATCTATGTAGGGTGTGTCAGCGTGCGTATATACACACACATGTATATGCACACCCCTGGTGAAATTCCTTACATGTAGAAATGAAGAGCACAGATTTGGAACTCAAGCTTTGTGGCTTAAATAACATTTTCCACAACAGTATATTATCTAATTTCACTTGAGAAATGGCAGGACCTCGACATACAGAGCCTAGTGGAAGCGTGCTTTCCTTTTTAACTTTACAACATAATACTTGGCATTGAAATATAGTATTCTAATTAAATAATTCTGATTGTGAAGATAATTCCATAGATTATTGTACCGTGTTTGTTATAATCATGATTGGCCTCTGCCTGGTCCTTTCAGATTTAAGTATCACTGCATTATGAGATTCTATTGTTACTAGAAAGGTTAAATCATTTCCATTTGAAATTAATTTGGTAGATCCATTATCTAGATAGAAGTTAAAGAACAGACGCTACTACTAATTTGGGCTAAACTGCATGCTTTTGTAATAGTTGAAGATTTCTTTACCAAACAGAACAGATGTAATAAACTGCAATGTACTTTAAACAATTTGGGCAAGGAAAGAGCTAGAAGACCACCCTCTCTTAGAATCGCTAGTTGTAGAATAGAACCTTTTACTGAAAAATTGTTAAGTCAGTAGGTGGAAGAATAAGTGAAAAGCCCCTAGAGCTTTGTGAGAAACTACAGGAAGTAATCAATGACATTAACTAGGCTGAAGTTGCAAATACAGGTATTTGAATAGAAGGTAATATAACTTTTCCTTATGTTAGAGATGAAAGCTATTTGGAATTTGAAGCTCAAGGATGAGAAAAAAAATATTTTGAATGAGCTTGAAATGTCACTGGATGAATAATCATCAGAAAAAAGATGACAAGAAATTGATAAACAAATAAATTACATCTTGGAGGCCAGAAATGCCCCGAACGAACTACTGGATCTGGAAGAGGAAATTAAAAAACAACCAAGAAGTTTTTTGAGTTTTGACATATAAACAAAGCAGAGTAACCAGTTACAGCTTGCCAGCTGCTGCTCTTCATTAATAAATATCTGTGGTTTTTGCCCCTCTTCCATTAAAAGATAAAATTTTCAAAGTACCTTATATTTACAACAGTGTAAATGTGAGTTACCATGGAGCATCTAATACAGAATGACTTGCACCTTTGCAGCAAATTGCTTATCTGTTCAAGCCCTATTTGTATGCACCTCTGCAGCCATTTAAAACAAGGTGAACAAGGAGAGAAATGACATTATGTAAGAAACATGAACTCAAGGTTAAACATACAAATCATACACCCTCTGGGTTGTTTACCGGCACTGGGAATAGGAACTACAAATAGACAGCAGTGAACAATACAATCCTATCATCAATATGTGGTGGTGTTCTCATTACTGGCATAGCATGACACATGAATGAAGTTATAAATTGGGACATGTAGTGGGGACCACAGCATTGAACATTTAGGAGTGGCTTGAGGAAGGCTGCTACTACTAATGTACCTGAAGAAGTGGTCAGAGGAAGCCTGGACATACTGTCTGATCACAGAAAGGGTAAAAATGCCCAATGGCCCAAGCACTACAGGTGTGAAAAGGCACATAACAGCTATGAAAGACCATAAAAAACCCCCGCTGTTTTCTCATTGCCTCAGGAAGATTAATAGTAGGAAAGAATGATTAGTGGAAAACCAATCAAGCAAAATCCCCCAGTATTGCCAAAATGTTGTGAAAGGGTGGTATAGACTCATGGGAAACATGTCTAATTTTCTTCCTCTCCCGTCCCTTCCTTCTTTCCCCTTAGCCCCATAGACTGGCTTATCTATGTAATAGCTGAGGAAGACAAGTCTTTAACAACCTTCATGTAAGACAGCAGCTGTGAATAATTTCAGGATGTAACATCAGAAAGCTTCCAAATATCAGAGATGTTTTTGAACAGTCTCCAAGAAGAAAAGATGGAGATAAGAAGATACAGTTGTTCTGAGATGCAACTTTTATTCTTCTGAATATTAAACAGTGGCAGAAAACAAGATACAATCATCTTGGTTTGTCTTCTTTTTTTTTTTTTTGCTATAGTTATTCTGGAAGTATTAGACTAGTTGCCTACCAATAAACACACAAAGTACCACCCTCTAAGCCTCCAAACCCTCCAAAGGCCATTAGAGAATGGCTTTACAGAATTTTTAAAAAACATTTCCACCATTGGATATTACAGTTTATTCAAACAGAAGCTATTTGTTGTGAGGAAATAAACAGGGATAGGAAATCATTGTTAGGTTTTGGCAAGTACATTGATAAAAAGCAAAATTTAAAATTTTATGTGATAAACAACTGGACAGAACGTAACCAATGTTCTCTCAAAATTTAATATCAATCTGAAGGAAGACAATTTTTTTCAAAATAAAATGTGACATAATTTTACAGCATGTAAGTTTAAAAGAAACTTATCTTCAACTGCTGCATTAATAAATCCATTTGAATATAAATAATCTGATTTAATCACATTTGTAATTTCCAGTTACAGTTTAGCAATTACAAGCAAATATAAGGTACTACGCTAGAGTGATTTTTTGTCCTGGTCTGAATGTTGAGCCAACTTGTCCCTTCCTCTTCTTGGGATTCTGAAAATTATCATACCTGGAAACAGAAACAGATAACAGCAAATTCTTATGAAATTTCTTATGAAATGCCTTTTGTTGCATGTGCCTCTTCAGATACACAGTAATGCAACACAGAACTACAGATGTTTAAGTATATTTTTATGGAAATGAAGAGTGCATGTCTCCTCAGACCTAGGGACCTGGAGGAGTTTTCATCCACAAACCTAACTCAGAAAGCTCTCTGCTTTGCTTCCTTTTTTTAAAAAAAATTGTTTGCGGGGGTGGGGAGGTAAAAGTTGAACAAGGAACAGAAGTGCGCAGGGTCGTAGAGACTCCTGGGAAGCAACTCTTGTTCTCCTCCTTTCCTGTCCTCTCTTTCTCTCTTTCCCATGCTGTAAGACCTGCTTATCTATGTATCAGCTGAGGAAGACAACTCCGTAACAATTGTCATGTCAGGAGGACGCTCTGATGAGATCACAGAACATCCTGATGCCAGCTTCCAGATTTTTCACTCCAGTCGTTCCCAAGCCTAAGGAGACACATTCTCCTTCTCAGCATATTTATACTTCTGCAGATTATTGCCTTTTCCCAAACACAGCAGCTACAAAGCCCACTACAGAGAGTCAAAACCCAGCAATTTGAAAATAGGAAGGGCTACTACTCAGTGGGAGCAGGAAAGACTTAACTCTAAGTCTTAGAGAATTGGTACCTTTTGTACTGGTATAGCTCTTAACATAATACAAGGGTTTTCTGGTTTGTGATTAGAATTTCTACATCCTACATTAATAAAAACAATAAAAGACAATGAACTGGTAAAATATTTTCCCTTTCCCAGTATGTAATTTAATAGTTCTGAAAAAAATTGTTGTCAGAAGATATTCAACTCTGCTGCTATTCCCCCCATTAAATAAGTATTGTGTTTCTGATGAATAAGGAATGTGAAAAGACCAAATCTCCACTGAATTCACAATTACTAAAAAATTTAATACTTACAGTTCAGTAAAATTCTTCCAGTCATCTTGACTAATGGATGGTCTTATACCGTCAAGTGCAGTCATCAGATGGGACTGGGTAATAACTACAGTGTTCTTGGCAAGGACTGACTGACTAAAGGTGCTGTCCTCCTTGAAAACAGAGCCATGAACAGACAATGAAAAATTACCACAGAAACATCGTGCCATGAATATCAGTAACTCTGGAATGTCCTCATATCACATACAGACAAATGTATTATAAATACAGTCACAACTTCTCCCCCTGCAATATTATTAACACAGAAATAACTATTCAGTTATCTGAATATTAACATCCGGCTTATTTTCCTCAAACTAGGTATCATTTATCTTTGCTACTTTTATTACATTATATTGAATATTATTGCAAAAATTATTTATTGAAATACCAAGAAATGTGAGAAAATAATAGAAAAGTGTTAAGACTAAATAATAAAAAAAACCTGTCATACTCCATTCTTGCTTCTGCAATTGGCTTTGATAGCATTGATTTCTGTCCTCAGGTGCTCTATTTGCTGCTCATGGTTATTTTCCAGGGAGTCTTCTTGAGAAGCTGTTCTAAGAATTGAAGGCTGGGATGATGCTGCGTCTCTTTGAGTCACGCTGGTAAAATCGTGAGTTATGGAGTTTGGTCCAGACAAACCCAAAGAGCTCTAAATTGACCACAAGAAGAAATATATTAACTCATCACGGATACAAAAGAGCAACTCCACCATTAAGATTTAGTCTACAAATTTAATTCAGTATAAGCTTGCCCTTACTGGCAAAAAGAGTACTTTCTTTTAAAAATATATCACATACATAACTTTTTAACAGAAAGTTTAGGTTAAGTTGCCAAGGTGTTTGGGAAAAATTACAAATTTGAAAATGAAATGTTTCATATTTGCAAAAAATCTAAATATTTTTGCAATGGCCTATCTTAAAAAGAATAAAAGCTCTACTGAGTCCATTGTTTTATTTATGTATGTACATCAGTGGTTCTGAAATCTGGGTAAGTTTATGGTAGTTAGCTTTGGAGTGACTCATAATTTAAGTATTAATCACCTCCAAATTCTCTGTGCACTTGATGAAATATGCAACTTTCAGCTTCAACAACTTTAAGAGATCAAAGTCCTTGTAGCCTTCCTGAAAAACTTACGCAGTTAAGAGGAACACTGAAGTCTCTAAAGATACATTAATGGAACACTATAATCTATAATGCAAGATAAAACATAGAAATGCACCTTAGCAGTCAGTAATTAGTTCTCCAATGTCAGGCTAAGTTATTTTTGGTTTTAAGAATCAATGCAAGACAGTTCTGAGCACAGCAGTCTAACGATTTTGATAACTAACCTGTAATAACAATTATACAACAGATCTTGAAAACCAAGGTCCCACGGATCACACACAAACGCTGAAGTCATCTCTTTACCGTAAGGACCTCAGAGGTAGCATATTCTGTTTTGCTTACCTGGCAGCCAAGTGAGCAGCTGATCACTACACAGGTGCTGGGTAGCCAACCAGCATATCCCTATCTGCAAGCTAGCCAGAGAATGTGCTGCTTTCTGTGCAATATGATACTACAACAACAGGAATTCTGCTTGTTATAAGCAATGATGGAAGCTAAGCTTTACTTCTGTTGTTTACACAATTCCATGGTCAGATTATTCCATTAATGCACACTCTACTGGAAACTGAAAAATGTTTGTTGATTCTTAAGATTATGACTTAATTCTTGAAAGCTGGATGGTCATTGTTTAGTAATAAAATAAAGTTAAAAAAAAAACAAACACCAAAAAGTTGAAAACTGTTTTAGTACTAAACTTTGGAAGGCAATAAGCCATTAGACCAGACAGTAAGATCTAGTAGGAATGCAGTTTGTCTGATAATATAGTATTAAGTGGTATTTTGGGATTTTGATTTTAAAGTCCTGCAAAGCTGCAGAGAAGTCCATATTGTATTTTGTCAGATTAACATCCTTCCATCTTCTTCCCCACTGTGGACAAGGTATAGGATGAAGATAGCTGGAAGGACAAAGCAGACATAACTGTATGTATAAAACCATACCGTTTGCCTAGTTCAGTTTTTCTGCTTCACAACTGACAATATTTAGAAAATTCAAAATACTAAGTGAAGGATTTACCAGTTCTGAAGGAGTTCCATTTCCCAGCTCTGATTCATAAGAGCTTCCAAAATAAAGACGATACATGTTGGACCTTGGATCTTCAGGAAGTAAGTCAGACATGTCTAAAGAAATTAGAGATTGCTCTAGCCCTGCTTCTCCATCTATTGCTGAATCATCTGAGCCACTGCTGTGGTTTAGAAAAACCATGGAAGAGAGACTGAAGTCACTATCAGAACTAGAACCAAAATCCTATGACAAAGAAAAAGAACATTAGAAGTCTTAACTCATAACTAATTGTAATCTGAAATACATTTAAAAAATCATATACAGTGAAAATGAAAGTATCAATTTACATTTTATTCTAGTTATTTGTCTTTCTCCAGGAGCACATTCCCAAATACTTAGCTAAGAAAATCCAATGCCTGTAAGCAGACTTTTCTGTCTTCATCCTAGAAAAATAATTTGAGGAAATAATCTTAAAAGTTTTATTTGTTTGATGTGAACTGTCTAACTCAGTAACAGCAAGTGTTCATGTACATTTTCTGTTGTAGAACTGTATCACTTCTGTCTCATCCACTTCCTCCAGGCAATTTAGTATCTTCTGTAAAGTGCTCTAGGAGGTTGTAGTGAGTCTACTTTTACAGTGTCTAACTGCTGTACTCATTTGTAGTCATAGTGAACACATTTTAAGTGCCGATGCGGAAATCACAGTTGTTGCTTTAGACTGTATCTGCAAACCTTTTTGATTCTACACTCCTATAAGTAAAAAATTTCTGAGCACACTCCACCCAATATAGATATATTTATTTATTTGTAATTTATATACACATGCTATTGAAGTTCTAGTATTTTCTTCCTGCACCTCAATGGATTGTCTTATGCACCCCCTAGGGCTGATGCACACCACTCTGGAGACCACTGCTTTAGACAACAGTCTCCTTTAATGACGGATAATCATCAGGCATTCTTACAACTACTTATTGATGCTGCAACTGAAAGGATTGTTAGGAAGATATGCTGGAGATCCTTCCCAGTACTAAGAGTTGCACCCTCAGAGCCCTATCCCTTGGTAACAGCTAGGGCAAAAAGAACCCAAGAGGTCTCCTTGCTTTTGTATTCCTGACCCAGCCCTTCCCTTTGACCTCTAAGTAGTGGAAGCCATGTCTGCCCTTTTCCAATTAGAACCAGAAGACAGGCATCAAAAAAGTGAGGAGAGGTGGCTGAATAGAGGCTAGAAGAGGAAAGGACCTGTCAGTCACATAAGGGGTATAAAATCAAGGGTGAGATCCTTGTACATTGGAAGGGCAACTATTAGCCAACAATGATAAACAGATTTGGCTTACTTAAAGCTATTTACATTAAATATTTATCATAAAATAAGAAAACCTTGTGTTTAAGAAGTATTTAAACTAATTTGTTACATTATTCTTGCATTTTTCTGCAAATGTATTAAGATTTTAATCCTCTGTACACAAATACAGGAAAACGAAATCTTATTAAACATAATTTTGCTAAAAAAAAAAAGGATAAAATGAATCCTTTCAAACATATCAACATCAAAATAAAATAAATAATAAAATAAACTTCTTTTACATTAGTTTTATTTACCTGTGTTAAACCTGAACCTAAATTAGTATGAATTGCCTCTAATTGAGCATTGTACAATAAAGCTTTTAGGTCAGCCCCTGTGAACCGTTCTGTTTTTGCTGCCAAATCCTGAAAGTCCACATCACTTGCCAAGGACAGGGAATGACTGAGAGCTTTTAAGATTTCATACCGTGAATTCTGTAAAAAGGGAGGAAAAAAAATGTCATCAAAGCAACCTGTTATTTTTCTTGTCCCGATTGCTAGATAGTACTTTGGCCTTGTCACAAGCAACTTCCTATCTGAGGGAGGAAGGATCTTTTTTTAAAGATACTACCCTAATAATAGTACATATAGGACACATTGTAGAGTAATCAATCTTTAAAATATAGGCATAAATTTAGTCACAATTTATTGAAGAGTCTAACAGCAACTATATAAAATAGTATACAGAAAAATATATTTCTCTAAATATCCAGTTAATATCTGGGATTTTTATATATGAAAAAATATAAAAAATATGAAATATAGAAAAATATGAAGGTGAACTCTGCTACTCATGTCCTTTTGCAAAGAGAAGTAAGACAAAAGTGAAAAACTTCTGTTTACCTGAATGATCATATTCTAAAGTAGAAGTTTACAAGAAAAAAAAAAAGGAAAAGAGAGTATATCTGTGTTCTTAAGACACAGTATCATCTTCTTCATGTGTGTTTCAGAATAAGACAATATGGTATTTGTTAAATGTGCCAACTAATCTGAAAATGAACAGCACTATTTTTTTCTCATAAAATGGATAATAAAAAATTTACATTGTACAGCCTAAAAGGCCTGATCCCACTAAAATCAATGGGAATCATTCCTTTCCTAACTAGTGACACATCTGCCTTAAAAAGAGCTTGAATCTTCAAAATTAAACGCGAGTAAATATGAGTGGGATCAACTGGATGCAGAATAAAACTGCTCTGAAAACTTCAGGTAATTCAAGAGTAGGGTTGGGAATGGCTACAATTCATCACTTCAAGCAAAGAGCAGATCCACTGGACTTACAACTCAGAGAAAGACACAGAACATGACAAACACTACCCTGCATCCAATTTCTTTCTGCAGACTAATTTCCATTTTAGTTTTTTTTTTAAATCAGCTATATCCACGGGAACATGATTTGATCCTGAAGACTGTGGTAAACAGCCTTGTATTTCCCTAGTTTTATGTGAACACATTAACACTAAAATCAGTGAATTTATATCGGTGTGTAACTGGAGCTTAGCAATTAAGTTCACTTTGTCCAGGTTTGAAATGCATCTAAATATAAAGAAAAGAAGAATAAAGCCCATTAGTTTGATTTTTTTTTTACTTGCCTCTCATGTAAAACGTTTTGTTTCCTCACCTGATCTGGAGGTGGACAGTACAGGCACTTATCCAGTCGACCTGGCCTTAACAAAGCAGGGTCAATCAAATCCGGGCGACTAGTAGCAGCTAGCACGTAAACCCCTTCGGAAAGTGCAGAAAAATATCATTAACATCTGCAAAACTTTTGCATAAAAAGGAGCACACAGATGAATGATTACCTTGTAAGCCTTCCACACCATCTAACTGAGTCAAGAGTTGGTTAACCACTCGGTCTGTAACTCCTGTGTTGTCATGACCTCGGCGAGGAGCAATAGAATCAAACTCATCAAAGAAAACAATACAAGGCTTAGCTGCCTGAGCTCTAAAAGGAAAAAAGAAAAAGGTAATACTTAAATTCTGTTTAAATTTAGGTCACAGGTAAAACTGCTAAGAAATATTAAAGGTAATTGCTTTTTGCTTCAGAGAGCAGTTATCTTTAACAAGAGAACAGAAAATCTGTTTTCTGTATAAATTAAGAAGTTCTGAAGAATTGGATTGCAATGGACTCACTTCTCATTTTTATGACATACCTTGCACTCACTTTATAATTTCTGAAGTACTCAACTGTCATCTTAATATACATGAAAGCTCTAAAATCCAATCACTGCAAATGAGGTCTTGTCTTACGTACACCTAACACAAAGACTGCCTACACTGTAAACGACAGGAGAAGCAAAGGCTATGTAGGATATGTTTACATTAGTGAGCACTTAGGGTCAGTAAGGGCAGATTTGTAAAAACAAAAAACTGGCACTGAGGACTTCAATACCAAGTCTACTATGATCCTATGTACTGAATGTTCATTACTAGTTGGAGCACACTCAACTGTCTCCTGGAATCACCTGAAAGGAACTCAGCATATGTTTTCCACGACAGTTTTGTGATGTGAACCGACAAACTGTAAATGGAGAAAATTACGAGTTTAGCTTCAAAACTGCACTCCTGATCTGAGCAGAAATGCTCAGTTCTTAAATAATGCTGGTCAAATTGAACTTGCCAGGATCTTAATACCTGGTTTAGCAGAACTAATTATTTCAGATGCTTTTTTTATCTGATGCCATGTCTCTCCTCGGACAACAAAATTATTTCTTGGAGCATCAACCAATAAAATTCACTGATAACATCACAAATCTTTACAAAGCCAACCTGTTAAAGATATTTCTAACTGCTTGCTCACTTGCTCCAATGTATTTGCTGAGCAGCTCTGGTCCCTAAAAAAAAAATATCAGAAAAGAATATTCACGATATGTTTCTTAGTTGTAATGTGTAATTCAACATTAGCATAGATTTCATATACTAGACTGAATTTTCTTGTAACCAAGAGAGTGGCATCGCTGAACAGAAGAGCAGAAGCGTCTAGGTAGGTCAAAAGAATATTTTAAGCATTCTGACTTATTCTAAAGTAATAATTTCAGTTTTTCTAACAGAACACGTTACAGTATCACAAGGCAACAGCTTACACTGTATTTTGTAAACATGTTTAAAATGCGTTGCTCAACTTCATTGTCCAGTGGAACAGGATCTTTTTATAAAAAAATTGGAAATTATGAACATCTAATTAAATTTTAGAACTCTGCCTAATGAATAATTACATTAAAAAATCCCAGTAATAAAACTGTGAAGTTCCAAAAGTCAGATGGTGGGAAATCCAGAGACACACTAAATTTTAAATGTCAGTTTTTTACTTCAGTATTTTGCCCTCACAAGCACATACTCACAGGTATTATGTTTAGCTATTTCACTCAGTTAATAAAATCAATCAGTTAATCTTCAGAATCTTGTTACCTTGATGCTGATGAAATTCATTCCACTCTCTCGAGCAACTACTCCCGCTAACAGCGTTTTTCCTGTTCCAGGTGCTCCATACAGCAAGACTCCTGATCTCTGTCGTATGGGCAGGTTTGCAAATAATTCTGGATACTGGAAAGAGTTTCAACAAGACATATTCTAACCACATTATTATCCCAAGAGCTCATTGTTAGTTTACTTGGGGCTGCAGTGGGTTCCTATGCTTCATAGGTAGTTAAAATACAAACAAGTGGCATTCTCTACCAAGCAGAAACAGGACGGAATAGAGATGCACTAGAGCTTTATAATGTCCATACTGGTACTTATAAATACCTATTTTAATTACTGACTGATATGATTAAATTATATAAGTATACAGTGAAAGATTCTGTCCATTTTACAGAAAACTGTTCAGTCATTTCTCTGGAGACTGAAATGGATGGCTCATCTCAATACTGGAAGTTTTAAGCAAGGTAGAAAGGCCAAAGTAAAATATAGTGGAATTGATGGATTGGCATTTATCTAAAAGAGCGTACTCCTCCAGGATAAGCACTGCAGAAGACAGGTGGAAATGTTGTCTTTACAGAGTCTAATCACAAACCCTGCAACAGAGAGTGTAGCAAAGATGACGTTAGCAACGCTGCAACACTCTAGGGCAACACTTGATCTGTAGAAAGGCACAAGCCATTGCCTTTTGTATTTGGAAGAGGGAAGGGGAAGGAGAAAGAGTTTTCCAGTAGCTGAAGACAGTTGAAGACTGGGAAGCTACAAAAGTAACTTAAAATCATACCTGTCATCTTTCTGTCAAATAAATGTCACACTTGAAAATCACTCTTCCCCTAGAACATGATGTACGAAATTCAGGTAACTGATTTAAAAGAACTTGGTACCTTTGCAGGTAACATGATGGTATCCATGAGTATTTGCTTCACATCTTGTAAGCCACCAATCCTGTCCCAGCCAATGTCCTTAGGTTTATGAAGGTTAACATTTCTCAGAGCTAATGGAGTAAAATCTTTTAGAGCTTTCTGAAAATCCAGAGTTGACAGATGAAAGTCTGCTTAAAAAAAAAAAAAAAAGAATAAAATCCTAAACAAAAAAAAGAACACACAGCCTACAAGTAACAAACTCCTCACAATAGGTAGCAATTAAATACATTTTAAACATAAAACATAAAAACTGGCTTTTTATTTCTGTATTACCTCACAGGTTCTGGATAACAGAAGACTATGAAATAAAGAGATTTTGTTGTCAACATACCACCATTTTGAAATGCATTCTGGTTGGAAACACAGGCATGAATGGCGCGATCAACCAGCATAGTAAAATCTCTAGCAACAAAACCTTCTGTTTCCTTTGCAATACATTGGAGGTCAAGATCAGAGAACTTCTTTATATCAGAATTCAGTTTCTTTTTTATTATGGAATACAGCATTTCACATCTTTGCTTCTGAAAAACAGATTTGTGCAGCAAATGTATATTAAGTTTACTATTTATATGGATTTCAGAAATTAAAAAAAATACGAGTTACTAAAATTTCCTCAAATATTTACATGTCACCAAACCTTCAAAGAACAAAATCTGAGCATGCATGAATACAAATAAAAATTAGTTCTTCAGGTGGATTTGACTACAGCTATCTTAAATCCAATAATAATAATAAAACAACACTCTGCACCCCAGATTCTAATGTTTTACACACATTTTTTTCTGTTTCACAGGAAGAGGAATATCTTTCATTTTGCTGATATGAGCAGAATACATTTGAGATGGAATATATTGCATTAGATAAAAATACATCAGATAATTTGTTATCTTTCGAGATCCTGATTTTCCAGTGATGTCTCACCCTTATTCCTGTATTAGTATTAAAAATGATAAAGGCAGACTTGCAAGAAGTGGGAGAAAGCTACATTGTACCTAATGCAGAATCCCCTCCTCAGTGGCCTTTAACTGCTAGCCTGTGACAGAAGACAAGGAGGCAGGAATAACTCAATACAAATTTCAAATACTCAATACAAAATTTCAAATACAAATGAGTTGCCATGCCTGTGTCATGCTGTTAGGGCACGCACAGGTACAAAGTGCTTTCTCCTGCAATGAAGTTATACTGTTTATTCTTCCCTTTATCCTTTTTACTTTTCAAAATGCACTACATTCAAAAGTAGAGGGATATTATTAATATAGAAAACCAAACTAAAAACTTCCCATAAAATTAACATTTAGTTTTAATAACATTTTAAATACACACGTTCTAGGGACATACTTAATCCTCCGAGCAGTGAAAAAACAAACTTAGTTTTAATTTCGTTTATCTAGCTGTAGTGACTTACACGTTTTTTCAAAGCTGCTCCACTAGAATGCCCTTACAGGTAACAAGGAAACATGCATATCTCACCTGTATTAGACAACCTGACTTGTTTGACATGGAACTGAAATGTCCTCTGAATACACCCTTCTCTTGCCACTGAAGATAAAGAGAGCAGGGCCAGCTGGGAGTTCTCACTGAATTACTTCTATTTTTTTTTAAACTTTATAACAACAGATGTAAGTTCTGAGGTATTTAAAAAATAACTTCTCTATGAAAGAACCTATAATATTTCCAGATTTTTTTCTCATCTTCAGGTGTAACCTACTATTTTTGCAGCTGTCCCAGTATTGTATTCAGGGCTGTAGGGAAGGCAAACATTTTAACCAAATGAATAAATATCCAAATTTACCTGATCTGGAGATTGGATACATTTGAAGCACTGAAATATGTGAGTTCCTTGAGCTGAAACCAGGGAAGGATGTAAGGAATGTTCAGACTGACTTGTGGCAATTAATGCAATCAAACTCCCCATGGAAATAACTTCTTTTACCAGATCTTTCAAAACTAAACACATAAGACATTGTTTCATCAATTGCAAAATAACAAAAGATTCTGCATTTCATAACAGACACCTCTACTGTACCGGAGGATATCATTAGGGCACACAAAATGTAACATTTCATTTCATTATATATTTGTTTTATTCTCATGTTTATAGGCTTTTTAAAAAATAAATAATAAAAATATGTATGGTTATTTTTTTAGGACAGTAAATTCCATTAATAAAATGCCATCAGAAGTGCTCTTCAAAAACTAAATTTGTGATATCACTGATGATGTCTACCGCAGGATATTAAATATTTTTTTTTTCTTCTGTGGTATGACCTCTGTTCTAGAAATTTTATTCTCTCCATGCAAAAAAAAGGGGATATTTATAACAACAAAAATAGATGTTAAGCCAAGAGAATAAGCAATTTAGGAAAAATAATAGATGAAAATCAAATAAATTATGGATGCAACATAGATCTTCAAGGAATAGCCTTTAAAACTCTAAACCTCTGTTGTATGCATTGTATCTGTAAATAACGTAATAAGAAGCACAAACAATTCTGCAAGTAACTGAAGTGCAAATTTAATGACGTTAAGATTTTCTGAACTTTAAAAGTAATTTAATAAAAAATTGTGCTAACTTCCTCAAACTGAGCTAAGAAATGGAAGATACTTTTTGCTATGGCTTTCGTTTTACATGAACAGAATTGAATACAATTTTAAAAAAAAGATAATAAGCTTGATATTTTAATTTCATTTTGCAACTTATCACTGCCTAGATTTTAGGGAATAAAAAGGAACCGTATACAGGATGTCTAACTACAATTGATAATCTTACTTTTAAAATTGGTGGATTGTTACATTGTAAAATAAAATGGAAGTTCTGAAAAGTATACCAAGTAGGATGATAAAGAAGTTAGTATTCAGCTACAAGAAGTTGGTTCTAAACATCAATAAGTATCAAAGTAATATTTCTCTGTAACTATAAATAATAATTACAGAAAACAGGATCCATTGTAATGATGTCAATTATAATATTGATCTTATCAATAATTATCAGTTAAAGATTAATCTGTAATTTGTGAGCAATTGCAACATATTTGAGTACATGAACAGAATAAAAAGGAACGGAGAAGCCTCAACCACTGGCAGTGGCACTGACAACAGGCACTGCCATCAGCAGCGGTGGTGTACGTACCATGGCCAATGACTACTCCAAGCTCCAGAGTGGATTATTTTGATTCAGCTAGTGGTCTACAAATGGTCTACATACCATAATTTGTCAATCTCTGCCATGGCATAGCACATGGTCCAGAGGCAGTAATGATACAGGCAGAATTGTCCAGATAGGACAGTACAATTCAGGTGCAAGAAATTCTAAGCTGCGTTATATTTTTATCCAGACACAGGTAGCACAGTATTACCATAAGCAAGTCTATTGCTCTGAACGGTTTCAGGGCTGTTCTCATGCTCTGGTGTAGCAGGTACGCCAACAATGTGATCAAGATCATCCATCAAAAGAATAGATGGTTGTCTCCATGCTGCCTCTAAAAAAGCTTCTTCCACATTTTTCCTTATGTTTACTAATCTTTTTCCTGAAACAGAAATACAATTTTAATAACAAAACATATCTGGAAAAAAAAAAATCATCAGACTGACTTACATCTTCCTCATGTAATACTACAATGTTTTGATTCATGCAGCTTAACTTTACTCCTATAAATCCAGGTACCAAGATTACACCATAGTTAGCAGTCAGTAGAGAAAGGAGTCCAAGTCAAAAAAGTACCAGAAGGATCCACTTGTCCTAAAATGAGATTAATCATCTTTCACTAACCACTATAGAAGCCTGCAGATCTAATTTCTAGACAATTAAAAACAGAGTAGTATCAACAGAATCCTAAATTAGCTACTGAAAAGGTCTGCAATTAGAAGAATTTTTCAGAGCAAAGGACCTAGCTCTTTACCATTCTTTCCCTTTTTCTATGGAGCAAGGAGCGTAATAGGGACTTAAGCGAAAAAGAAGTACAGCCATGCAATATAAGGGCTCTGCAAAAAGAAACAAAACAACTCTGTAAGAAAATAATTGAGTATTCTCTACCTCTGTAACATCAAGGCTATTTGGGAAAGCCAGTAAATTAAAGAGTAAAAAAAAGCTCTTTTTAGTCCTTTTCCATCTTTGGTGCAACATACTTATTTTGAAATAACAAAACCTAAGGATTCACTTCATCATCATCTATAATCATGAGCGTTAGATAACTTGCCAACATACACTAGGTTAGTAAATAGGCCATCATAAAGCAGGTTTCAGTTGGTTGTTCAATCCTTCTTTGGTGCCTGTGCCACCCTTTCACTGAGTAACAGGTACTCTTTAACACTTATGATTTGTTAACATAACATTTGTTCCAGCTAGCACAACTGAAAAAAACCACACAGTTCAACTTGCAACTTCTTCCTTTTTTTAGAAATAACCATGGGAAGCATGGTTTGAATTTGGCAGTGGTACTGGGGACAGAAACTGATAAAAGTCTGAAACAAGCTTATGGCAGTACTCTCATGAGACTGTTAAAGGTGCTCATTACGGGGGATCAAATATCCTTGCAAAAGTAATAACAGGCAGAGAAATTATTTAGACAGATTAAATATAATAACTTTATAATTATGCTTCTTCACCTTACAGTAAATGTTTGAGATTAAAAAAAAAAAAAATATCATACCTCTTAAAGCTTTACAATCAATTACTTCTACATGAGCATCCAGTCTATCAAATGCTTCTTTGCAGATGGCCTTTGCTAATGTTGACTTTCCACTTCCCTGCAAAAATACATGTGAGCTAATGTAAAGTGACAGAACTATTTCCTTCTGTTTCTGTGCAGTTTTTGTCAAAGAATACGCCAGTTAACGAGCCAGGAAAGCTGTACGCCCACTGGTTTTATTTCTCACTGACAGTATATATGTACATTCTGTCTTTGTATCACTTGGTAGGGACCAAAGCCCTAGAGTGAAACAAGTATAAACAAACACAGAGTGGATACATCCACTACAGATAGTGTTCTGATGCCACTGAGTTCGGTGTTAAGACATCTGTTAGTTTCAGTAGAATACAGTATTAAATGGACCACCATCACAGGCAATAGGAAAATAAGAGTATCAACTCCACTGCCATCTTATAACACAGGAGAAAATACTGTATTCTTATTTTCATTCAAATATTTCAAAGAATTCTTTGGAATTCACATGGTATCAAAGAAAACTAATGAAAACAGTTTTGTAACTACAGAAAACAATCTGGGAGGGTTTGCAAGTAGAGGGTAGTAAAGTGTGTACCTTTCCTCCTGTGAGAAGCACCCCTCCACTTCGCAGCCCCACAGCAATAGTAGCAAGCTTTTGAGACAATGGACGCCCCAGAAGACTGTGGCTTATGTGTTCAAAGGAAGATGCTCCTAATTTGTCCACTCCTCTGCAAAGCAAATAAAACATTAAATGGCCTAGGGTAGAATCAGTACACACGACGTAAACAGTAAGAGCTTGCACAAGGGTGAAGTTTCAATGCTGACACATTTCAATGTACTTCACCTTTTCAAGAAAACGCTAGACAATTCAGTTTGAAAAGACAGCACCTCTACTCTGCAGTGGTGACACAGGGGACATAGACAGACACTGCAGAACACCTTCACAATGGAAGGGTTATCCATTCTACACCATCCTAGCATGAGGTAGGTCTCAAAAGATAAGAGCTAACCATATTTTGGGACTTAATCTATTTGAGTGTCTGAGTAACAATCTACTAAGGAATATAACAAATTGGCAAAAACATGGAGCATGCCTGTGTCAGAAAACTTCTCAGCCTTTTCAGAAAAGCAGCACATCGTGCATTTGAAGACATCCTTATCCTTCACTGGTCCTACATCTTTGTGACTTTTGACACAACAGTGCTCCTTTCAGCAAGGCTATCAGTTTTGTATTTCAATATTAAACAAAAATTGTTGTTCCAGGAGAACTGGAATGAACACATATTAAACAAAAATTGTTGTTCCAGGAGAACTGGAATGAACACATGAATCCCTATCCTTCGAACAGGCTTCCTAGAGAGGTGGTCAATGCCCCAAGCTCTCAGTGTTTAAGAGGCATTTGTACAATGCCCTCTAATAATACGCTTTAACTCTGGGCAGCCCTGAAGTGGTCAGGCAGCTGGACGAGATTATAAAAGTAGGTCTCTTTCAACTGAAACATTCTATTCTATTCTACAGTATTCCTACGACATCCCATCCCTACCACACTACCCCTAGATCAGTTCCTATTCCCTCTTCAACACAATATCCTCAGTTGCCTTTCACAACGCCAATAGCATACTACCGCAAGCTCGCATGTCCCCTCTGCCTCATGCCTACCTCAAGTTTGCTAAATTGTACCACTGTCTTCCCTTATACTAAGGACCACAGCTTAACATATCCCTTAGTTATTGGTGGGAAAGAGCCAGCATGTCCTGTGGCTAGTTCCAGACTATATACTATTGCCACTAGCCACCTAGCAGGTTAAACAAACAGTTGTTGAGCTTACATTGCACTTTTTACCAGTGGAAACACAATTCTGAATTTCTCTCCTCAGATAAAAACTTTGATAAAATCAGAAACTACGTTTCTTTGAGACCCATACTATTAAACTTAAACAAGTAAAGAGATTTCAGTTACTGTGAGAAGAGGACTGACAGACTGCAACATAAGTTTTACTTCATTTGGAAACCCCAGCTAAAAACACCCTCCAACAACCCTAGTATCCCTTACTGCTCCAGAGAGGTCTGTTTCATATCACTTAGAAGACAGCAAAAGTCACTGAACTATCAGAATTTCTTCTGAAACTTAGTTCTGAGACCTCCCATCCTGTTGTTAGACATGGTGAACTTTTCAGAACATGAGTACCTTTAGTCACGTGAAGTTTTCTATTCACTTCAGTAAGACTACTCAGAGAACAAAATTAGCCATCTATATATACTAGGGTAAGGTCTGAACCTGACACAAGCCAAAAGATGTGGAGTTTTTTTTTTAGATCTAACCTAGTTTTAAGAAAACCTGCATTTCCATCAATACTCTTTTTCTTAAATTCCCATTCCCTCCCACATTTTCTACTATGAAAATGTCTCACCCTAAATCGTCTAGTTTGTGGTAAGGAAGGTTCCTGTCTGTATCACACATAGGTGGCTGGCTGTCACCATCAGCTTTTTTAGTTAGAGGATGTAAAAGAACCTACAACAAAGGAAAGAGTTAGTACTTTACATTAAATATAACTACAGAAGAAGGGTATAGAGTGACTAGCCATTTTCGGAATTGTGTAAAGAAAATGTTGCATGGATGCTTTGCTGAAGCTTATTGTGCTTGAAAGGAAGATGCATTGGTAAAATGGCATCAATACAACTACTTCCAAAATACAATCCAGTGTTTAGAGCGATGTGATCAGATGTCTAACATCTGAGTGCTCTTTATACCAGACTATGCAGCCCATCATCTCTTTCCCCACCTGTAACTAATTCCTCCTTCTCCTGTACCCTCCACTGTCACGCTGACACAAGTACTTGTGGGGTAAGACAGTGAATCAGATCAGGAGTCTGACCTAAGTAAAAGTAACCTGACAGAACACCTGCCTTTTTTTCACTCGCATTAATTTTTCAGTCTAGTTCACCGGGGAGCTAGTATGGAAAGCTGGGCAGGCAAACAGGGCTAACAGAATGGTTCACAGAGGAGAACAGGCTGGTAGGAGATGCTGACACTGCTATTATGAAACGCATTTTGCCCTTTCATCTTGGTACCAGTCACTAGCACAATTTGTAGAAGTGTTATTGTACTTCTCTACCATCAATAGAAATAAAGCAAATAAAGTTCTTTTTTTACTTTTTTTTTTTTACCAGGAATCCTAAATTTTGCAGAAAAAACTCCATTCTAAACAGCCGAAACAGGACACCTTAATTCTCTGCTAAAATTTAACTGTATCAGTTTAAAAATGAAAAAACGCTATCCCACTCCTATGACCACAAACCTGGCATCATGGGCACTGATTCAACCAGCATTATTAATGGAAGTAGTAAACCTAATATTAAATAGAAATATTTATTCTCCTGAGAAAGGAAAGTCTGAAGAAACAGAAGGCACAGAAACTATATAAAAGAGAAGGTGGTGTGAGCTCGGTAGGTTTGAACAGGGAGCATATCTCATCTTTGTCAGCACAAGCTATTGTTCCTGCTAGATACACTGTGAAGTGATTTTACAGTAGTTAGGGATTTTAGGGGATAAATATAAGGATAGTATGTTCAAACTTGGACAATACTGACTTTCCTCTGCTCTAATTGATTTTTCTGAGAATTTAATACAGACTATGAAATTCAGCAACTAGTGTCACATACCTGGAATCTCAGCAATGCTGAGGCTATAAAATAACATACAAGGAATGCAGATATAATTTCATGAACAGACTGACATTATTTATTTAAAAAGGGAAACCAAAATATGTTATATATAAATGTAATATATTTTTAACCAAATATAACAATTTAAATTACTTGATACCTGATACTATGGGATATTTACTTGTATGTTAGTCTTTTGCAGCAAACTGGGACTCAGTATAAAAATATCCTCGGACTTATTTTCTTCAATGTGTGCAGGATGCACTACACTAACGACAAACTCCTCCATTCCTGTAAAAAACCCAAGAACAACTATTAAAATTCCAAATAAATTAAGTTTTTATTCCTCATAGGATGAAACAGATTAATGTAATTTGAATTACTATGACATAATCCAAAGTGAAAGAATAAAAAGCTTAATCATTATTAAAGCATAATTCATGGTTACAGTTTCAGTGTAAAGAGGTATCTGGTACGTTAAATGGTGTGTACAAAGATTAAATGGCATACTGCCTAAGTAAATTCCAAGACAGCTACAGCACAGGACAGTATTATCCTTACCTTCTTTAACAGACAGATGTACACATTCTGTGCTTGTCATTATCCATGGGAGATCATCTGTAGCAGAATCCTGCAGCCAAGAACTGAAAGCAGATTTAACTTCATCTTCATTTACATCTTTATGCTAAACAGGAAAAAAGAAAGAGGGAAATAAAACAAAACAAGGTGTTAGTAAGTAAAACTGTTTTCTTCCTATTCATGAGGCATTTGTTTCTCTTATGGTGGCAGAGAGATGGAAGAAGATGTAAGAGTTTTATTTATTTAGAAAATAGCACTTTGCCAACAAATACCATTTATATCAACTGCTCCATGGAAAGCACCTTTCTAGCCCTTGCTATGGCAACAGTTGAATCTTCCACCACCTCTAAAGGTTTTATCTTTGAAACACTGATGTGAGGGTAAGGAAAAGCTTTTATTCTTGTTTTACTATACTGCCAGATCCAAGAAGACTACTCAGCTCTTAGGTTTGAAAGAGCACCCAAGTAATGTACCAATATTGACCTGTGACTTATTTTGGGTGCTAACTACATCCCTCTCTTCCCTGCATACCCTGCTTCCTAAACAAAGAACTCTGGGCTCATTCAGGTCGAGGCACCAAACCAAACTTCAACAGGCAGGCAAAGAGACCAAACCACTTACACCAGATCACCTAGATAAATGGAATAGGAAAAGAAATCGAGTCTACATTGTGTATCTCAGCCTTGGCTCACTTCCCAAGCAGAGAAGCATAATTCATGCCTAAAAAAGGGGGAATCAGCTGCAATCATGGAGTCAGTGTTCACAAAGGAAAATGAAAGCTACTGTCACATTTCTTTCTGCGTTTGTCTGGGTTTTTTTCCAAGAACTAAAAACTTAAACTGAATTAGAAAGGAAAGAAAGGGAGAAATCTGTGCTTAAAACATATAAAAGCACACATAGCTACTTTTTATGATTTTGCTAGATTACTGCCAGAATACTTCTTTTAACTCCAATATAAAAAAAATAATGCTGTTCAACCATTCCTCTGTAGGTACGAAATCTAATTAGAATATCAGGGATAAAGAACAAACCTGCCTACGCCCTGCTATCATGGGAAGTGCTGTTTCTAAGTTTTGAGGGGCAGCTAACATGGGAAATAATCAGGCCAGTGTTGCACAGAAAGAAGCATATGGTACATTATGAAGAAATACGTTATTCCAGAGCTACATTTGTCAGACTGTGAGAACCGGTACCGAGTATGTTCTTACTGTCACAGATGCTCACTCAGAAGACTGGGTATGTCTCACTTACGGGAAAACAGAGGGATTCAGTGATATAACTCTAGAAAATTAAATCCTCAGCATGATGAAAAAAAACTAAAAGAACTACTAAAAGGAAGTTAAGATCTAAATAGCATATAAAAAATTGTAATAATTTTACTGCAATTGTCTTTCTTAGGAAATCCACTGGGCACTGCAATGTTTGAAGAGTATAAGCATGTCTTCTCTCAGAAGACGCAAAATGGACACTTTCTCTTTACGATTCTTTTCTATTTTGTTTTTGTTTTTATAGGCTTAAATGTATCCACATAAAACTTGCCAGGTTTGAAACTGGCAGATGTGGTGCAGATGAGGGCCTGATGCAAAATTATTATTGATTATTGTTGCTATTTTGACAGCAACTATTTATGTTTGAGATGTAATTAACTAGAAAATGCACCGTTTCCCTACCAATGCCATTTCTCCTTCACGTCAACATCCTTTTTAGTAAGAAAGGCATCAGAAGTTTTCACAATTCAAGAATAATGGAAGACTCTGTGATTTAGAAGGTACAAACAGCATTCCTCCAATAGCTCCAGGAAACTAGGAGTCAATATTCAGAAGTGCTATTTCCTCCACCCGCTGTGACCTCTGCCAGTTCCTTTAAATAGGAAATTGTTACAGGTAACATGCCAAACTATTTGAAATATTTACCAAATGTGAAACAAAATTCAATGGCTTGATGCTTACAGTACCATTGATCAAAATACAAAATAGTATTACTAGATAAACCTTGTTTAAGTAGGTCATAGCATCTTGTTAATTTAAATGGCTTGCACAGTAAAAATAAAAAGCAAGAATTATTCAAAAACAAAATTCCTTTGGAAAGATGTCATACATGATAGACAACTTCCAAACTATCATCTAACAAATGAAAACAAATAAACATTAAAAATCCCCCAAACTTGACGAGAGCAACATTATCAGTTTTCCAATATATGAACAAACACATGACCAAGAATATCAACTCACTAAGTTCTGTTTGGGTTGCAGTCTAACAGATACAGGAATTTTAGGAATAGATTCAACTGACTTAATTTGGACTGTTGAATGTATTTCGATGCGTAGTTTTTTTCTCAGACCATCTGGAATCTGAAATATTTAAAATAAAAGCAAAGTAAAAGGAAATATCAGAAAATAAAACAGTTATAACATTGCATATACATTATATCAGTTTCTTCATCACTAACAGAACCTCTACATTTGATCATCAATCTGTTTACTGGTTGTAATTTGCAAGAGAATTAAGAAGGAAACCACAAAATTGATGGTGGAATCCAAATCTTGTTCTCTCATGCACAGTTCTAATTGCCTTTTATTCTATTTGTGAAAGTGCCCACTGTAGCTGACCGTTTACTAACTTCTTGAAAGAAAAGATGATCAGAGGGCTGGAGCACCTCTCCTGTGAGGACAGGCTGAGAGAGTTGGGGCTGTTCAGCCTGGAAAAGAGAAGGCTCCGAGGAAACCTTATAGCAGTTTTCCAATAGCTAAGCGGGGTTTATAAGAAAGATGGGGGCAAAGTTTTTAGTAGGGCCTGCTGTGACAGGATGAGGGGTAATAGTTTTAAAATTGAGGGAGGTAAATTCAGACTTGACATAGGAAAAAATTTTTTACACTGAGGGTGGTGGAACACTGGAACAGGCTGCCCAGAGAGGTGGTTGATGCCCCATCCCTGGAAACGTTCAAGGCCAGGTTGGACGGGGCTCTGAGCAACCTGATCTGGCTGGAGACGTCCCTGCTGCTTGCACGGGGTTGGACTAGATGGCCTTTAAAAGTCCCTTCCAACTCAAACCATTCTATGATTCCATCATTCTAAAAAACCACAAGGCTGAAAAAATTAGGAGGGATTCTTAGAATGTAAGAATGCTTTTAGTATAGCAGAAGAACAACAACTCTACTTTCGTTTGCTATTGAAATTAATTTTACAGAGGAAGATAAATATAAATAGGCCATTATATAGATCAGAACTAAGCACATCTGCAGCACAGAGAAAATCCAGTTTCCCTAAATTATACTAGTCAGTTTGCCCTTCTAAAAAGGAAACTACTTTTGAAATATTCTGTGTTATTTTAAATGTATATCCAAAGTGAAAACATCTCATAAATGTTTATTAAGTCTGAAAGATCTTATGGTTGTTGACATTTGGAAAATTGTTATGTCTCTCAAAAATTTAGTGGTAAAGACCACTGCAGCGTCTTGCTCTCATTCTCACCAGAAAAATAAGTGAATGGTGAGAAGTACATTATGTGAAAATGCTCAAATGGTGATTTGGAATGCATTTTATCTATTTTTGTTGATCCCACATGTGCTTCGATGAAAGAAGGAACATAAGCAGGCTGTAGTTCTATGAGAAGACGCTGACATGTCAGTGTCTGCACACTGGGATTTGTGCCACCTTGCAAAATAGTACCTAAAACCTAAAATAGTTTAGATTACATAAAAACTAGTTATTTGATATTATTTTTTAAGAAGTATTTTAAAGAGTATATAAAAGGACTCACAAGCACCATGTAGCACTAGGATACATGATCCCATTACTTTACAGTCTGATGACACCTAGAGTCCAAAGCACATTTTAAAGTGGTAACTGATGAAAAGAATCTCATTATGCAGTACTGAATGCATGTAAGTAGATACTTTCACGTTCTTGTGAATACAAGTGGCTACCAACAGATTCTGAAGAAAGTATGCATTCCCTCCAGAAACACTGAAGAATTTTCCCCATCTGGTGCAAAAATGCTAAGTGTGCAGAAACCCAGAGTACACCGTACATCTTGGAGGATGATGGTAAGTAACGCAGTCCAGAATGAGATGGCATAGCAAAGCACAGCTCTAGTAAATATTATTTGATTCTAGTACACTCTGTGAGAGCTTAACACAAAGTCTATATCCCAAAACTGCATGTTAACTAGCCAGTTCCACAATTATCCAATAGAAAATATTATCCAATAAAATGCCCAAAAGATAGTGTGCTCAAACTGACCCAAACTCTTCCAACATGTAGGGCTTCCCCACTGTGGCCATACTCTATGACACTCTTTAGGTCTTCAAATCCATTCCAAACGATCTGAACAAGAGATCCCTCACTGAGTGCTTGACTGCTATTAGAACTAGAATTATTTTTGTCTTGCGTACTAGTCAAATGCTTTTGCTTTTCAACTGGCAGATTTTGTTTTGCTTCTTGATGACGCTGTCTTGGGGAAAGCAGCTCATTAATTTTCCCGTAAGATACTACAGGGTTTGGATCCAAATCAATAAATTCTAAATTCCATGGAAAAACATGAACAGCATTGCATTTCAGAAATGGATGAGTGGCGGACGTGTTCTGCACGCTGGGAGGCTGGGACTGACATACTCTAAAAACGGAATCCATGTGAATTAAGTTCAGCAGCTTGTCTTTGAAGGTGCTCATTTCATCTTTATCACACGAAGTCTTTTGTTTCTGCTCAGATGTATGAGAGAAAATGCTCCCTATGAAATTCCATATATTTGGGAGAACATTTGAGCCCAGCGTCACGCTTGCATCAGCCTTACTCTGTTCAAGGACTCCTGGCTTTAAGTAAGGTTGTTTGGCAAAAGGATCCTTTACTGTTTGTTCTTGCTCCATCTTATTTTTCACAAAACTTTTAAGCAAGATGTCACTTTCTGTGGAAGGCGTGCTGGTGATATTTTCCTCAAGTTCGCGTGTTTTGGGACGTATCAGAAGCTCTGTGCATGGTTCTAATCTCCCATAGAGGGCAGCTGGCATAAGTGTACCTGAGTATGAACGAAGCAGGTCAATAAATGCATCCACTCTCGCAAAACAGCTTACTCAAGGTGCCACAAGAGCCTTCACCGTTGCTTACCGATTTTGATGTAAATGTGAGTGTGCTGTTCAACCCATACAGGAAAGATGGCTTTTGGAAACACTATTCGAATCTGGTCAAGAAGATGTTTTTCAAGAGAGGAAGCGTGCAGTTCCTGGGAAAATGTGATATCATTATAAACTAAATATTGCATACATTTTAAACATTTTCTGAAGATAAAAACTCTACATCTCTTTCTACCACACCATTTGAAATACAAAATACAATTAAACCCCATTACATTTAGTATTTCCTTAGGGGCTGAAAAGAATGGGGCATTGTGCAAGAAACTGCTTGTGTGAAAATCTCTGTCATCTGTAAGAAAAGGACATGAAGAGTGGAAAAGGTTTTATTACCAGAATTTCCCAATCATCTGCTGAGAGTGGTTCCACTTCTACTTGCTGACAGGAGGAGACATGGGAACAGGGTTCAAGAAATACCTGGCAAAAGTAACATCATTTCAAAATACTTAACTTCTTATTTTCAAACACATAAAAGCTCCATCTTTAATTCAACTAGAAAACTGACATCTCCTTCATTAAATGTTTTCACTACTTTGAACATATATCTTAATGACGCTAGGTAATTCATAAGCAGAAGATGGACGTTCAACATATTGGAAACAGATTGCATTGGGCATGCCTGGGGACTTCAACACACTGAATGGACGTGAATATGAATAGTATCAAGAGCTATATCAGCTGATAACAAAGTTTTATAGACATATATAAAATACACATATAATACATAATATAAAAATTAATATGCATTATTTTAATGCATATTGATCACATAAGGGTTCTTGCATTTTTTAATTTTTATTTTTAAATGTCCTGGACTTTAGAATACTGAAAAATTCACTGAGTTGTGCACAAATTTAGATAAGGCTAAAACAGCTGAAGAAATCAGGAAAAAGTACACTACAAAAGCAAAACCAGCTCCCTTACAAACAGTTTCACAGGAAGCAGCACCACTTCCACAGAACAGTTTTAAGGTCCTGTGTATCAAGAGGAATGATAAAAGCTATTGTGCCTTAGGCTTTTCAGAAAGCATAAAATATATATTTCAAAAGTTAATTCTTACCAAAGGTTCCACTTGACAGAAAGTAACAATTTTCAAACAATATAATGTCATGCATTTAAAAATAAACTTAATTAAGTTTTTCTTGAGATAAAACTAGTTACCTGTCCTCTGAGAGAGATTTTTTTTTCAGGTCAGCTTTTATAAAAGTAACAATTGATTTTAAATTCCTCTAGTTCCTCAGTTTGAAGCAAAAGTTGAGAGGAATATCTTTTCCCCAACATGGTAAATAGAAGAGTATATTACTATGAAACACAGCAAACATGCAATTCCTGAATCCAAAACAATGGCAAAACTACCTAATTATCCATTTATTCATTTGATTGTACAGACAATTATTTCCAGACAACAGCTGGGTGAGGTTTTCTTAGGTTTCCTTTGTCAATTGTTTTTCTGCTGAAGGCTATTAATAGCTAGAACAAAAAAGAGTAGTTACCTTGCCACTGAACTAGTAAATTGTAAAGTTCTGCAAATAAATACGCCATTTCTAGAGATAATATGCTAAAAAAAGTAAACAACGTAAAATAATACACTGCTTTGAGCCACATTCTTGATGTCTTCTGTTAGTGCTGAATAAAATTTACCACATGAGACAACAGGCGTATATGAATATACCACACAATAACATTGTGTAGAGTAATACTTCTCTACTGTTGTTTAAATCTCTACCTATTAATACAAAAACTCCCCCTTGCATGTTGAGATTTTAACTAAGATTGTAATAGTCCCATGCCAGAAAGCTCTGCCTGCTTCTTGGGCATCTTGTCAACTCTGTCCAATGAAAGAATAATTTACAAGAAGTTTAACATAGTGTCCAAGAGTAAGAGGACAATTTAAATACACGTTCAAAGACAGAGGACACGGGAACATACGGTGAAGGAGGGAAAAAAAAAAAAAAAAGATTAAAATTTAAACCCCAAATAAGCCAAACAAGAAGAAATATGCAGTAAGTGGTAGAACACTGGAACAGGTTGCCCAGAGAGGTGGTGGGTGCCCCATCCCTGGAAACATTCTAGGCCAGGTTGGATGAGGCTCTGAGCAACCTGATCTGGTTGGAGATGTCCCTGCTCCTTGCAGGGGGTTTGGACTAGATGGCCTTTGAAGGTCCCTTCCAACCCTAACCATTCTATGATTCTGTAACAGAAACTCCAGGCAAAACATTCTCATGAGATAATTCTCAAATTGTTTAATTGCTTAAAAGTGTATTTTCCTAAAATTAATGCTACTGCAGATAGTGGTTCCAGCCCTGCAAAGACCTACCCGGCAAGCCTGTCCTAACATTATTTAGGCAACTGTCAATGATTTAATGAGCTAACTTGTAAATTATTACCTTTTCGGGTATCTTGCGATATACTCTTTATTTAAATAAGAAAAAAAGATTGCACTTCAAACCTGTTCTCCATCCATAATGCCAAGTTTCTCTGCTAACTGTCTGTTAATCTCAGCAATATTTTCACCCTGGTGACATCGATGCCTGATTTCCATCCAGCTCAAAAATATAGACTGATGACCACAAGATATTTTCACAGCTTGGCCCTATGAGTTTCAAAGAAATAAAATAAATTAACATCAAACATGCTAAATAAAATGAGTATTAGTCAACATAAACTGTATTTGATTAGAGAGATCAAAAGAATTACAAATATTTTCCGGATTTTACATGCCCTAATTTAATTCGTATCCCCTAGCAATAACTTGTAGCATCTACAACATGTTAGGAAAGGGTATTTCTATTAGCAATGATGAATTTTTTTTTTTTAATAATTCTGGCAAACCAGCCAACTTCTTAATAACCAAGACCTTCCTTAGAATTCTTCTCCATGTTACCTATTCGCATAACTCTCAACACAGAAGTGCGTGTTGGTTTTGACTGTTAAACAGCTTTTAACTTTTATTGACTATTTTTAAGTAAGGAAAATAACTCCTCTTCCTCTGTATTATAGTCTATTGAACAAATATCTTACAGAAATGTATGCCTATGCATTTCTGCTTCCCAAATGAGGAAAAAACATAGGCATATGCTTAAACTTCACATGCACTGTAACATTTGCATGGACTCCAAGAGTGCTTTCATGAGTTGGGAAATATATAAAGTAAGTCACAAACTCAGACCAAAATTATTTTATCAATCTGTTTCAGAACTGCTCAGCTATTCTGATTTCAAACTGAAGAATCTTAATATGTTCAGACAGTTCCCATATAAAAAGAATATATCCTCCATTAACTATCACTCATTTTGTGTATTTTTTTCAAAAATTACTATTTTTATGAAAATCAACTGACCAATACAATCTGCATTGTGGATACACCACAGATTTACCTGTTAACGCAGTGATGTTTTCTGTTCTGTTTTCAACTGCATCCTAATAATTTCAAATATTATTTTTGTAAACTCTGAAAACATTTTCAGGTAATATCTACAATGGTTCCAAGATTCCTTTCCCAAACATGATATTTAATTTACAGCTCTACCCAGTACTCACACAGATAAAACTTCTGAATATCATAATCTTCACACAATATTGAGTTTCATAGACCATTTTATCATCCACTTATCTAATACCTTCTGCAATTAGACTTCGCTTTTGAATCCATTTAAGTTTTTAGGATTTACTCAATTTAATCTATTAACATAATTATTTACCTGCTTTTAAACATTTTTATTCAAGAGATTGCATTTAATATGCTATTTCTATCAAGATTTCGGAGATCATATATTTTCATTTTGCAGATCATGTTAAGTAAAAGCAGAAGCCTGCCATAACCAACTATGTACAGAATGCCACTACAAGACTTCATAGCAACTGCACTGCTTTTTCCTCTTGCCAGCAAATTTGTAAAACATCCAGAAACTGTAGCAGAAATGAAGCTAACAATTATACTGGATTTCTTGCAATCTCTTGTAACTCCACCAATGTCTCTTCTACTACCCAAAAGAAAAAACAGCAAGTTTTTACAAGTCTAGGTGATTCTGCTTTTGTGAAGTAGCCTTTCTGGCCCTGGGAAATTAGCTGGCCTGAGGCCAGCCTGGGTGAGAGAGGCTTTGCCAGGACTGCAGCCATCTCCACTCCTGAGCTTTGCTCCCGTCTCCTCCTCTTCCCCCGCTCATTCTTGCCATTTTTCATCCTGTCTGTTCTGCCAGCAGATCCTTGTGTTCATCACACATGGGATGCACGCAGGCTTTGCTCTTGTTTTCATGTGCGAAATGTTATTTAAAACCCAAGGTGTGCTTCCTGCAACTGATCCCTGCACTTAATAGGGCTTTGCGTGACAGGAATCCCTTTACACAGAGGAATATCGTGAACGATTTAAGTACGCCAAGAATGATGATTCTGCTTGGATTTACCACCCTACCTCCTACCTGAACGGTTAATTTACACGTGTTCCGGTCAATGCTGGTGAGTTACTGTGGACATTGGTATAAAATACCAGGGAGGGGGACGCTGCTCTCCCAAAATCCTCTCTGACGGGGGCGCCCCTCCGCCCAGGCCCCGAGCGGGGCCGACCCGGTACCTGCTGCAGGCGGAGGTGAGAGGCCAGCACGGGAGGCAAGTGGAGGAAGCAGTCCCGGGTCCCGCTCAGGACGACCGTCACGGCGGCGGCTCCAGCTCCCCCTCCGCCGGGATTGCCGCTGCCCCACATGCCGGCGGCCTGGCCCGCCCGGCACCCGGGACCCGCGGCCCGGCGCCACTGCGCGCCCGCTCCGCCCCGGCAGGGAGCTGCCTACGCGGAGGCGGGCGGGCGGGTCACGCCTTTCCGAAATCCCCCCCCTTTACCCCCCGGACAATGGTATGGCCCACTGCCGGCCAATGCGACGCGGCATGTACCCATTCCCTGCCTCTGATTGGCTTCTCTATCGAAGGCTTCGGCTCTTTCTGTCTGGTTTATCGACAGCGCCGATTTCCGCCTCACTCCGTTGCCTGATTGGCTGTTCTCTCGGCGAGCAGCTAGAGCTGCCTACGCGGGGCGCGGTGCGAAGATGGCGGCGAGCAGCAGCAGCAGCAGCAGCAGCAGCACCACCACCACCACCACCACCGGTACCGGCGGCGCGCTGGGCGATGCTTGCAAGCACCACGCGCAGCTGGGGGTCTGCGAGTCGCGCGCCAAGTACCGGGAGGGGCGGAGGCCGCGCGCTGTGAAGGTGGGACCGGCCTGGGCCTTCCGCGGGCCGGGCCCGGGTTAGGGCCGCATCTGCTGTGAGGGCGGGCGGGCGCTGCTGGCGGGGCCAGTGCTGAAGCGGGACCCGGGCGCCGCGTCCTCAGGGCTGGCGGGCGGCGGTGGAACGGGCTGGAGCCGCCCGGCCCGCGGCCGGGGCTGTTGGCGGCGGCTTCTCGGGGGGCAGGGAGCTCAGCAGCCCAGCTCCCGGCGCTCCGCCAGCTGCAGCTGCGTCGTCGCCCGGTCTCCGTTATTGGTGCTTGTTCCCGTTCTGGATGTTTCCCGGTTCTTCCTCTCTCCTTGCTGCTAAGGCGCATCGGGGCGTGGGTTCCGGAGGCTGCAACGCCGGAAGGAACAGCAGGAGTTGGATCTGGTAGATCCAGTAACTTCCACGTTGTATTTCCTAAATTAATCACTTAGAAGTGCGTGCAGTACAAGGAGGCTAGTTCTGTGCAAAACGCAAATCCAAAGGTTCAGAGCAGTGCTAGGAGACTTGCAGAGCTGCCTGTCGCCATTATTAGCCGACACACAGCTGGGCAGCGACGCTGAACTTGGCAGGACTCGCGTCCCCAGGGTTGCCTTTGTACTTATGCTCTGGTGTCCAGCAGCTCCTGGGGAGGCGAGGGGAGGGCCACGCGTCGTGGGCCTTGCCCACTGCATAGCAGGAACCTCTCATTACAGCAGCTGGATTTGGTTTTTGTGTGTGCACTTAACTTAGTGTGCTGAAATGGCACCTTCTGGGGCTGACTTGAGAAAGACAGCAGGTAGGAGCACGCTGCTATCACAAGAACCATTTATGTGACCTTTTTGCAGAGTGTACCTTTTATGATGGCAGTTTGACAGCCGTTTTCCTGAGTGGTTCTCTTTGTCCTGCATTTGCTGTTTTTTGAGAAAGCTGCAGTCTAGATGTTTTTTCTTTAACAAAATCAGAATGAATTTCCTTTCATCTTATGGTTTAGCTACCTGTTGTATGTGGTGAGCTGTCACAGAACTTTCCTTAAGAGTGTGCTACACATCAGTCATTACACAAAGCAGAGGAAAAAAAAAAAAAAAAGTTGTTTGGCTTTTAACCAGCTAGGGGAAGACCTTGCTTCTCTCAGCATCTTCCTTGTATCTGTCTGTCTTAAAAACATAGGCTGTTTGATCGCTATCGTGAAGAGGCAGCTTTGCGCACACATTATCTTTGTTTGCGTGGCCTCTCTGCCTGTGAACAAGACAGGTCTTGCAGTGGTTTGTGTGGTTTTTTTTTTTTTTTAATTTTGACAGTGCCTCGTATTAACTGGTTACCAGTCAGTCTTGCAAGAAAATTGGCCAGAGAATTAAGAGATTTCATTCAGCAAATGGCAGTACTCTGACCTGGTGGAGAAGAGTCAACTCTAATTTGTGTTCTACTTTCAGTCAGAAGCTTGAGTTCAGTTCCCTGTCAGAGATGAAGAGGTCTCAGATAACTGTGCACTTACTACGCCTGCAAGAGTCCAAAGTCAAAACAGAGTCCAGAGGGATTTTCAGCATCCTAAGAGGATTTGAGGAAAAACAGAAAACATAGAAAAACAACTTCTTACTTTTGCAGTAAAGCAAGAATGTGAACATTTTAGAATACTCTCTTCTTTTTTTTTTTTTCCAGGTTTATACTATCAACTTGGAATCTCGTTATTTACTAATACAAGGAGTTCCTGCGTTAGGTGTTATGAAGGAATTAGTTGAACAATTTGCATTATATGGTGCCATTGAAGAGTACCATGCTTTAGATGAATATCCAGCAGAGCAGTTTACTGAAGTTTATCTTATAAAATTCCAAAAACTGCAATGTGCAAGGTATTGGACAGGGCAATATCTGCCTCTTCCTGTCTTAATCTGTGACACCTTCTTTATTTCCATCTGTTAAGATTCTAGAGAGCTGAAGTAAAATCCTCAGATTTGCCAATACAATTTAATTCCCTTCAGGGTGGCCAAGAAAAAAATGGATGAACGAAGTTTCTTTGGGAGTTTGCTGCATGTGTGCTATGCTCCAGAATTTGAAACAGTCCAAGAAACAAGGGAGAAGTTGCAGGATAGAAGAAAGTATATAGCAAAAGCAACAAATCAAAGAGGTTTGTAATTAACCTTAACATCTTGCTTCAGGAGTGGGTGGAGTTTTGGCTAAAGTGCCCATTAAAGAAAATACTTTTTAATTAGCTGTTTTAAAGATCCATTTCAAGTAGACTTGCAGCAGAATGGAGACATCTTTAAATATTTAGAGGGCTGTATCTTTTTCCAAGCAACTTTTTGGTTTTGGTTAACACTGAAATGCATTAATATGCTTTAATAATGAAGTATTTCCTTCTTTTCAAAATGTTATCAGAAATTTCAAGCATTGCCAGGAAACTTAGGATCATCTTTATACCCTTGTTTCAGCTTATTACGGCATGCCCAAAGGGACAGTTTTGTAAGGAAGGTGACTATACCAGAACCTTCAACAAAAAGTGTTTCCAGGCTACGTATCGGCGCTGGAGGAACGCTGAGAATGGACTGGGTTTACAAAGGCTACTGTGCTGCAGAGTTCCCGGGCAGCACTGAAAGCTGGGCAAGCTGAGAAATAAGCAAATTGCTGAGCACATGCTTGTCCTTTCTTGTGTTTATGTATTTTGGTATCATTACTCATTGCATGAGGATGTTTAAAGGGAGTAAAATCACTGATTTTTAACATCAAAACCCCTGTTTTTTTCAATGTTGCACAACAGCCTATCCTTGAATTTTAACTAGAGGTAAAAATCATTGATTTGCAACATTAGAAATATTTTCCTCATGTTCTCAAAACTGCTGCAATACTTCTGCTCAGGCATTCCTCACAAAACAGCAGAGGGACTAGGCTGGAAAGTTTCAGTTTGGAAGGTGCCACTTAGGAAAAAAGAATCACAGAAAAGTGGCTGAAAATGAAGTATCACTGGTATTGCTTCTGTAATTGTATTAAATGTTTTTTCTTGTGTGTTAGAACTAATAATGTCATGAAATAGTGAAGCTACTTTTTTTTTGTTTTGTTTTAAAGATTGCTTTGTGTTAAAGAAAGCAGAGGGGCCTAAAAAGACAATCTCAAAGAACTCTGAGCATGACTGTCCGTGGAGTGCACCAAGATCATGTGCAGGCAGTCACTGGGATCCATCCTGCTTTACAAGTTCTCAGGGAGTACCCCACGAGGCAGAGTATCCATCTGGGAATCATAATCAGAGCCTGTTGACACTTCCCCAGCATGGTAACAATTGTGGTGAAACTTCTGGGAACTTTGGTCGAAACACATCTGTAACTCTAACTGTACACCCGGGAGGACGTACTCCACCAGCTCCTTTAATGCAGCAAAGAACGGTTCTGACTGATAATGGAGTTGACAGGTTTATGCCTCGTACAACTCATCTGCAAGAACGTAAGAGGAAGAGAGAAGAAGGTACCAAGTTTTCCCTCATTGGAACAAGCGCGGACAACGCTGAAGTCATTATTGGTCCACAACTACCAGAAATACCTAAAGTGGATATGGATGACGAGTCACTGAATACTTCAGCTACATTAATTAGAAAAAAACTGAAAGAGGTACGGGTTCTGAAAGTTATGTATGTTTGAATATTCAAACATACACATTATGTGCTTGTTAGCCATAAAAATAGAGACCCTAAGATAACTTAATTCAACACTTATTCAGTATTACCAGTTTATTTGTCACTTAAAGCTAGCGTTGTTACTATTTAGTTGTTCCATAATGCAGGGCCATTCTACTCCACACCTCCTACACTACGCTTCAGAAAGTATAAATGTCAGTGCATGGTCCTAAATGATTTTTAGTAAACTACAGGTTTTTTTCCATGTGGGGAGGCATGATAACTTTGGAGGTAGTCTTGCTGACTCCAGTGTGTAATTTGTTTCTGGTTAAAAGGGAGTGAAAAAATAATGAAGTCAGAGTTCAATGTAATTTTGCTCCGATAGTTCTTAGTGCATTAAAAGATGTACAGAACCACACATTCAGTGCTGACAAGTATGTCTTAAGCTATACAAAATTTCATGGAGGATATTAATCAATTAGCAGGCCAAACACTCCTGATATAACTTTCCATTTAAATTAAGAAACAAAAAAGCTCCCTTGACTATGACTGACTAGACTGATTTGAAAGAGTTTATCTCCAGTCAGACTGA
>JAAGAY010045292.1:1116-11994 GCA_011801015.1 Ardeotis arabs
GGCACCCGCTCGTCGGGCTGCGCCGGGGCGGGCACGGCTGCCTGGGGTGGCGGGGGTGCAGAGCCATGCGGGGCGCAGCGGGGAGACACACACACACCATGTACAGTGGGGAGGGGAGGGGGAGAGAAAGGGGCATCGTTAGTGTGAGAGACACGCCACCACCACCACCACCACCGCCGCCGCCGCTAGAGACGGGCACAGCGTCAACCGGGCCTCACGGGGAGGGAGGCGCCAGCAGTGCCCCGCACCGCACCCCAACCAGCACCCTCCACAGCGGGGCGGCTGCCGGCACCGAGGGGTCCGGCTTTGCTAAGCAGGGAGCGATGGACGTGGTTCTGGTTAGGCAGTTTAACCAAAAAGTGAGGGAAACCAGCGGGGTTTACCACAGCAATTTTTTTTTTTCTCCTTCTCAAAACGAAGGAAGGAATTCAGCTGGAGAGAAACGCTGCTGTTGCCTGTTCTCACAGCGCCTGAGCCCTGCGTGCTGCTCCGGAGGACGTCGGCCCACCTGCGCTTGCAAACAGCGCCTGGCGCTTTGCAAACATTGAAACCAAGCACACACACAGGAAAAAACCCAATTCACACCTTTTTTTCTGGAAGAAACCAGGGGAATAAATTCTTCAGCGAAGGTTTTCTCTGCGCCTTCAGCTTCAGTCCGTTAGAGGCCGAGTGTTGGGTGGCTGAGCTAGGAGCTGCCCCCCACGCCCCTCCGACACCCCAGCCTTCCTCGCATCCCCGTCCTCACCTCCACCTGGCAAAAGCATCCGGGCCGGTGCTTTCTCTGCCGGTGCCCGGAATTGCTGGTTGTGTCAGGGGAAGGGAGCCCGCGCCCAGCACTGGGCTCAGCGGGACACCCAGAGCCGCTCCCGGCCTCATCAGGGGCGCTGGAGGGAGCGGGTCTCGAGGTGGGGGATGTGGTGCGGTGTCTGTACGGACATGTGCGACTCCGCGGCTGGCTGAGGGCGCAGGAGAAATCAGAAGTGAATGTGCTCTTGCGGGGGAGGAATTCAGCGCAGGAAGCACGGGGCTGGCGTTCGCCACCTGGCGCGTCCCCGGCTCCTCCCGCAGCCGGTGCCCCGGTCCCGGGCTGAGGGCAGGCCACCAGTAGCCTTGTGAACACCAGAGCGTCTGTCTTCAGGTCAGTGGACACCAAACCACTAATAGTTGTTGCCGTGCCGGGCTGGAGATGATTTGCCAGCCTGGAGACAGCCACCGAGGCCGGCTGGAGCCTTCCCGCTCCGGCAGCGCTCCCACAACAGGGGGGCCGTGGGCGCGGGGAGCAGGGGACCCAGCGTGGCTGAACCCCGCCCCAGCCGTCCACGGTTCCTGTCCCCATCCTTCGCCAAGGCAGGGGTTAACGTCACAAGGAACATTTTGGGGTCCCACATCCCTGGTGACTCGCAGCCATAGCACTAAGCACCGGGAAGTGCTCTTTGCTCCCTCGCTGGGTGCTGAGCAGAGCCAGGCTGGGCGATGGAAACGCTCCTGGGAGACCGGGCTAATTCGGCTGCATTTTGCAACACGTGGGCCAACGACCTGGCAGGGAGGGAATGAATCCGGAGGCCGCCCGGCTGCTGGGAGCGAGCCAGGCAGTGAGGTGCGTGTTGGCCGCCGCGGCTCCAGGGCGACGGACGGCGGCTGGAGCCAGCGGGTTTAGCTTCCAAAGTGCTTTGCATAACTGCAGCCTCAGAAAGAGGGCTGCAATAAATCGGTCCTCGCTGGCCAGGGAAGAGGCAGCGGCCGTGCTGACGGGGATTAGCAGTGGGGTGGCAGGTCCCAGGCTGAAAGCCAGCTCTGCACCGAGAGCCTGCCCGCTTCATTTGAAAAAAAAAAAGGGAGCCTTTTGTACCAAAGTCACCGGGGTCCCCGCTGAGCTGGCTGCAGTTTTGGACCCAGGGGATCAGGGCACAGCCCAACGTTTCTCTGTCCGGGGAAGCTCCTGGCACGCTTTGGGCGTGCTGCAGCCGTCGCCAGCTGGCCGTGGCACGTGGCAGCTGCGTGCCCGTTGCCCCAGGGATCTCCTTGCAACTGGCCCCCTCCCCTGTCCCTGCTGTGACCCCCCCGGCACAGTCACCAGAGAGCCCACAGGACAGGGAATCCTCCACGGCTGCCCACGCCACCCCTCTACCTCCACCAGCTCTCCGTAGTGCTCCCACCAGGCACGGGGCTGTCCCTGTCCCCCACCCCAGGCTTGTCCGTGCTCCTGTCCCCTCTCCAGCTCACTGTGCGGGGGAACGACTTGCATCACGAAAACGAGCTCTGCTCAGTGCACGGGGGACAGGCAGGGAGCACCTGCTCCGAGAACAGACACCTGCAAGAGGGCGGACAAAGCCCTCCTAAACCTGCAGGACACATCGCGATCCCCTGGGCTGGGCACCACGACTGACCAGAGGCTGCAAGAGCAGATCACGGACACCGACACCGAGCAGCTTCTGCGCAGGCAGGCTTGTTTGTCTAAGTCTGCTGCTCAATTTGCAAGCAAAAGGTCATAAAATTATCATTGCAATTGGTTGAGTCATCGACCCTACAACAGCCACGCCAAGGTCTTAACGACACACAACGGATTTGACCTGCGTGGCTGGTGTCAAACGGGGCTCCGGCTGGTTGTCACCGTCCCTGGGACCAGGGAACTCTCGAGGGACGTCCAGGTACGGGGACCTTGCGTCACACACCCCTGGTCTGCGCGCCGCTGGCGTGGGCACAGGGAGTGATTTGGGAAGATACGCTCTGTGGAGGTGGGATTTGCTCCCCTGCTGGACTCAAAAGACCCAAACATGGCCAGATCACCAGCAGCACATCCCCAGCCGGGGCAGGCAGGCACCGCCACTCCTGCCCTTGCGTGGGGAAAACCCCGGCCCCCCACCAGCACCCGGGGACTGGGGTTTCCCCCAGGGGAACAGGCTCCCAGTTTGCTTTAGGCAGGGGCACTGCGGGGAGCGGCCGAGCCCAGCTCCCCCAGGCAAAGTGCTGCCCGTGGCACAGCTCAGCCGAGGCCGCGGCACTGCCGCAGCACGCAGGCAGACAACCCACGCGGGCTGCCGTCCCCCGCCAAGCCCCCGGCGGGCAGGAATCGCACCAAAACCCTGGGTGACCCCCGTGGGCTGGTGCTGTGCCAGGGTCCCATCCTGGCACGCAGGCACCTGGAGGCTCCAGGGGAACAGCCCCGGCCGGGAACGCTGCTGCTCCCACAGTGGCGGAAAGTCAGGACCCACCACTGGGAGAGGAAAGGGAAAAAGGAGGAGCAGGGCGGGGGCTGCTGCGGTGACCACAGGGCTGGGCACCACAGGCAGGGCAGGGGGGACAGGGAAGGAGGGATGAAGGGCAGGGCTGATCACACAGAGTAGAAGCTCTTCTGCTGTGATCTCAAGAAGTTTGCCCAGCTCTGGAGAGAGAAGGTGCAGCAGTGGCTGTGGGAAGCCAGTTCCCCCTGTTTTTCTCACCTGCAAGATCAATGATGAGCCAGCCATCCTCCTCCTCCTCCTCCTCCTCAACAAAGGGTTTGGGCTCCTCTAGGCCTTCGGGCGTGTTGCTGTCGCTGAAGAAGAGGCTGGTGAGACGCTGAAACATGGTGGGGAGCGGTCCAGGGGGATGGATGGTGTGTTAGAGCTGCTGCTGAGCACCAGCTTCCAGGCACAGAGATGGGAGCGATGGGCAAGGAGGGGAAAAAACAGCGCTCGAGGCCTCGGTGGTGGCGGAGGTGCTTTGCTGCTAGCAAAATCGTAGCCAAGTTAAATGGCCTGTACTGCAGTTCTGAGGTTCTTCACTTGGTTTCCGTGCAAAGGCCTGTGAAAGGGAAAGGAAAAGGAATAACTCATCTGTACTGGTCGGCAGCGTGGCCCTCCTGCGGCCCAGGTGCTCAGATGAGCTGGAGGGGACAGTGAAAAGGTGGCTGCGGCACTGATCCGTGCCGTGGGCTGTCCCAGCTGCTGGCATCCCCAAGGGCACCACGCACCGAGTCTGAAAGCAGCAGCGATGGGCTCAGTGCCTGCGCCCTGCAGCCCCACGCTGCGTCCCCTTCCTCACGGGCGCTGTGTCCCCCCCGGCAGCTCATCCAGAGCCAAACACTGTCCCAGAGCCAGGCTGGGACCTGCCTCCCCTCCACTGAACCGGCACTGGGTGCGGCTGGCCCCACTCAGCTTCGCTGGAAGGGCAGGACAAAGGGTGCCATGCTGCTGTCCCAGCTGAGGATTGATGGCACGAGCCGTTCCCAAAACCCACCGACAGCCACGCCAGCGTGGCTGCCCTCCCCTCCTGGACTGGGGTCCCAAGAAGCCCTCGCTGGCATTTTGCTTGAGCCCTGCCTGTGCTGATACCTGCTGGAGGTTGGTTTAATTTCGAAAGTCATTACTCTTATTGTCACTCTGTGCGTGTGTGTATATCTGCAGGGATGCTCATCCAACACAGCTGTGTTCATCGACACCCCCAGCCCCAAAAGATGACACTGTCACCTGTGTCATCACCGCTCCTTTACGGGGACCTTACACGGAGCCGTGGGACAAATAGGTTGTGTCTCGGCCCCGAGTGCTCAGGCATCAGCGTGCAGGAGCGAGCGGCAGCGAGGGTGCCAGCCCCGTCGCAGCGGGGCAGGGCGAGGATGGCGTTACCCCAGCCCTGGGCAAGTCTGCTCCAGCTACACTCAGCACTGTTTTACCCCCCGGGGAAACACATTACCCCCCGCTCAGAGGGAGGTGAGGACTCACTAATCTTATTAACGACTGCAAATCTCTCACAGAGGCCCCAACAGACGACAGCCACAAGGTGCGGATTGATATTCGCGTGGAGAAAATGCTTTCTGGTCCAGAGACACTGAAGGGCATTAAAGTGCCACCACGAGCTAGATGTGGGGAGAGGGGACAGCTGTGTGCTGCCTCGCTTGGCACACGGCCGTGGGTGCCTTCAGAGGACCAACCCCCAGCTCACGGCTCTGCCGACCGGGGCAGCGTACAGCCTGCTCCAGTCCTGGACCCTGAGAAGCTCTGGGCAACACGGACTGAGAAGGGTCCGACGCCTTGGTCCCTCCACGTGCCAGTTCTGCAGCAGCTCAAGTTCTAGCTCAGACCCTCCCACGGATGAAGCGGCCTCTCCAGCCCCAGCGTTACTGGGACGGGCGGCTAGCCCGGGCGCTTGCTGCAGCTCTGGGGCTCAGGTACGCTGGTATTTATCTGTCGTGGGACCACCGTGCCTTTCGCCTTCTCCCAGGTGCCTCAGAGGTACAAGATCTGCTCCACGAGGCAGAAAATGAAAAACAAAGGGGGGCCTTTCCCCGTGGATGGGATCCCCTAGGCTTCGGGAGCTCATCCTGATCTCTGCTGGGAGCTCTGGGGCCTGAACCAGCCCTGCAACACCCAGCTCTGCCTCCCTGGCACGGCCGGGGCAGCGGTGTGACACCACCCGTCCCCTCGAGCAGGTCCAAGCCCCAGGTGACTTCAGTTGCCCCAGAGGCGCAGGGCAGGCGCTCTTGGCCGAGACTTGAGCAGCCTCTCGCCATGACGAATCCGAGGTCGGCGAGGATTCCCCACTCTGCATCCTAACAGGGCTCCTGGCTTCCCCCGGCCGCGCCGAGCGGAGGGTTTGGGGGTGTGGGGACATGACAGAGTCATTTCCTCCAACTGCAGCGAGAGCTGCAGGCTCAGCTAAGGGAGCTCTCACCTCCCAGCCCCCCGTCACCGCCACGACCGTAGCAAAGCCACAGCCTTTCTGTCACCCTCTGGTGTGCTCAGGATTAAATTATCCAGACACCTCCCTTCCCTGGAGCATTAAAGCATAATACCAGAAGTTAGGGAAACAACACGAAGAGGGGCTGTCATCCAGCTGGGCGTGAATGGAAGTTGGCCCACCGGGCTCTCTTGTGTGCTCCGTGCTGCACACAGCGAGGGACCCTCCCACGGGACACGCACGCCCATCCATCCTCACCGGGCCAGGCTGGCAAAGGGCACCCAGGGCAGCCCTGAAAGCCAGGGTACACAGCCACGGCTTCGTTACGTGCCAGATAGAATCGAGTGACACAATGGTTTGGGTTGAAGGGACCGTTAAAGCCCACCCAGTCCAATCCCTCTGCCAGGAGCAGGGACATCTCCAACCAGATCAGGTTGCTCAGAGCCCCGGCCAACCTGGCCTGGAATGTTTCCAGGGATGGGGCATCCACCACCCCTCTGGGCAACCTGTTCCATTCTCTGCCCAGCCTGGGTTTGTGCTGGGATTGCCCTGACCCACGTGCAGGACCTTGCACTTGGCCTGGTTGAACTTCATGAGGTTGGCACGGGCCCACCTCTCCAGCCTGTCCAGGTCCCTCTGGATGGCATCCCTCCCCTCCAGCGTGTTGATGGCACCACGCAGCAGAAACCCCCCTGCTCCCAGGTACCCACTGGTGATGTCTCAGGGCTTCCCACTGTTTGCTGCTCCGCAGGTCCCCAGGCAGGAGGGAGAGGGGCAGGAGGCACCCAGCAGTCCGTGGCGGGCATGGGGGGCTCCGGTCCCCTGCGGCCACCATGGCCCTGGTGCAGTGCAAGGCCAGGAGCAGGTTCAAGGCCAAGGCTGATCTCAGCATCACCATGCAGCTTCTCAGGGTGACACAGGGCTGATGGGGGCTGGGGACAGCAGGGTCCCTTGCGCTGCACCCCGAGCCCACTTTGCTGGGGAGGACACCGGAAACTCTCCTGGCCTGCCTTGGCCAGTGGCCTACATGCAGATTTTGGTCTTTTTTCCCCCCTAGACATTCAACAGCAGAGAGCTGGGGACAAGGGCTGGCACACGGGGGACAGGAGGAGGCCGGTGGCCCAGCCCGGCTGCAGGGGAAGGTCACCCAGAAAAGCACCCAGGCAGCTGCCACGGCACAAGGCCTGAGCAGGTGGAGATCTTCCCCGCTGCCTCAGCAAAGCCATCCGAGAGCGGGCTGGCTGCTGGCTGCTGGCTGCTGGCGGCTCGGCACGCGCAGCCCTGCGAGCCCCTTGCCTGGGCGGCACCGGCGCGCTGCCCTCCGCTCTGCGGGCCTGGCCTGGGGAGCCCCCAGCAAGGGGCTCATCCTCGAGCGAGCTCAAAGCCAAATGGTAAGTCACGCAGTCAAAACAGAGAGCAGAAAACCTCTTCTTTTTATTTTGTTAAAACTTGACAGCAGCTTTCACCAGACAGTAGCCAAAGCAGTCTCCCCTCCACCCCCCGGGAGCAGCGCCTGCTTAGAGCCTAGTCCCCAAAAAACCGCAGGGGGCATGGAGAGGGAAGTCAGGAGCTGGACGCCACAGGTGCCCATCCTAACCCGACAATAACTTTCCTTTCCTGAAGACACAAGACCCAGCAGACACTGCCCGCTCTCCCAAATGTAACTTCATTTTCCTTCTCTCTATAACTAAAGGCCCTGGATGACCACGCTCCCACCACGCACAGCCAGCCCCACAACACCGCGCTCTCAGGGGCCGTCCTGCTCCGGAGCAAACCCCCGGTGCGCCGGGAGGGCAGGGGGCTCGCAGTGCCGGGTAAAGCAAGCCCACCTTGCCCCACAAGCTCCCGCTGCCGGGGGACACCCGTCCTAAACAGGAGCCTGGGGAGGTCGGTGTGTGGTAAAACCTGCGAGAACAAGGGCGGCAGTGCGGGCAGTGCGGGCAAAGCGCGGGTGCTGTGCCACACCGCGACCCTCGCCGAAGGGCTGCCCGGGGCTGCTCAGCCAGGCTCTGCCTCGGCTGCCCGTCCCGGCCGGAGCAGGAGCTGGGAAGAGGGACAGGTTGCATGGGAGGGGAGCGAAGGCACCCCGAGAGCCAGAGCAGCCCTGCCAGGGCCGCCACGGCAGCGGGCGCTCGGGGAGTCGCGGGGGAGATCCTGCCAGCGCGGCTGGGAAAGCCTTCAGCACCAAACCTGCGGGGTGAAGGCAGGAGCCAGACCCTGGCACACAGCGACCAAAATGAGCTTTAATCCTCACTTTATCCTGTCTGCTCTGAAATCCTCGCCAGCGCTGGGTTAAAGAGGCAGGACCAGGCTCTTTGTCTCCACGATCATCCAGAGGGACCCTGACAGGCTGGAGGAGCAGGCCCATGTGAACCTCGTGAAGTTCAACCAGTGCAAGGTCCTGCAGGTGGGTCGGGGCAATGCCAGGCACCAGCACAGACTGGGGGTGGACGGGTTGAGAGCAGCCCTGAGGAGGAAGGGCCTGGGGATGCTGATGGGTGACAAATAGAACGTGAACCGGCAATGTGCACTCACAGCCCAGAAACCAACCACATCCTGGGCTGCATCCCCAGCAGCGTGGCCAGCAGGTCGAGGGAGGGGATTCTGCCCCTCTGCTCTGCCCTGGTGAGACCCCACCTGCAGCACTGCGTCCAGCTCTGGAGCCCCCAACATCAGAAGGACGTGGAGCTGTTGGAGAGGGTCCAGAGGAGGCCACGCAGGTGATGAGAGGGCTGGAGCAGCTCTGCTGTGAGGCCAGGCTGAGAGAGCTGGGGCTGTTCAGCCTGGAGAAGAGGAGGCTCCGGGAGACCTGAGAGCGGCCTCCCAGTGCCCAAAGGGGGCTGCAGGAAAGGTGGGGAGAGACTTTTTAGTAAGGCCTGCTTTGATAGGACGAGGAGGAATCATAGAAGGGTTTGGGTGGGAAGGGACCTTCAAAGCCCATCCAGTCCAACCCCCCCGCAAGGAGCAGGGACATCTCCAACCACATCAGGTTGCTCACAGCCTCATCCAACCTGGCCTGGAATGTTTCCAGGGATGGGGCATCCACCACCTCTCTGGGCGACCTGGGCCAGTGTTTTTTACCCTCAGCGTAAAAAAATTAAAGAATTAAAAAAATTCCTGAATGGTTTTAAACTGAAAGAGGGGAGATTCAGACGAGACAGAAGAAAGAAATTTTACATAACGTAAACTCCCCCAAAAAGCGCCAGAGCAAATCAGCCCAGCTGCTTTCAGAGACATTCCACCGGCGCTTTTGGATGAGATGACAAAGTCAATTTTTTATGAAGCGCACGCTGCAAAGCCTGCAAGCAAAATTGTGTTCTCCTTTCTCTCTCTTAGGTGAAAAAATCAGCTGAACAAGCACAAGATGGGCCTAAGTAACCTTGAAATTTTAAAAATAGAATGCCAGAAATAAAAGGGTGAAAGGTTGTGGGTCATAAAACTTGGATATTTAATTTTGAGAAGTAAATCACAGAATCATAGAATGGTTTGGGTTGGAAGGGACCTTCAAAGCCCACCCAGTCCAACCCCCTGCAAGGAGCAGGGACATCTCCAACCACATCAGGTTGCTCACAGCCCCGGCCAACCTGGCCTGGAATGTTTCCAGGGATGGGGCATCCACCACCTCTCTGGGCAACCTGGGACAGGGCTCCACCACCCTCAGGGTAAAAATTTTTTCCTAATATCTGATCTGAATCTGCCTCCCTCTATTTTGAAACCATCACCCCTCGTCCTGTCACACCAGGCCCTGCTGAAGAGTCTCTCCCCACCTTTCCTGCAGCCCCCTTTGGGCACTGGGAGCCGCTCTCAGGTCTCCCCGGAGCCTCCTCTTCTCCAGGCTGAACAGCCCCAGCTCTCCCAGCCTGGCCTCACAGCAGAGCTGCTCCAGCCCTCTCAGCATCTGCGTGGCCTCCTCCGGACCCTCTCCAACAGCTCCACGTCCTTCTGATGTTGGGGGCTCCAGAACTGGATGCAGTTCTGGAGGTGGTGGGGTCTCACCAGGGTAGAGTAGAGGGGGAGAATCCCCTCCCAGGGATAGGGGAGTGATGTCAATAAATAACGTTTCACCTAAAATCACCACTTTTATACACAAATCGCGACGAAACGAAACGCTTTCATGTTTCGCCAGTCCCTGGAACAAACTCGGTAAAAGGAAACCTCCCCGAAGAGCAAAACCCCGTCCCGACGCGAATCCCCCACCCCCAGCGAGTGACTGGGCAGGTGTCAGCCCAGTTGCCGTTCTCCTCTGGCAGAAGCGGTGGATTCCTGAGGCTCACGCCCTTTGGCCGGCAAACGCGAGCGCTAGAGGAGAGCCCTCAAAACTTGGCCTGGATGGTCAGCTAGGATGAGGAAGGCTGCTCCTCGCTCCAAATCTCAGATATTTCGATTTCAGTAGCTTCCCAGAGGTCCCTGTAGACAAGAGGAAAGGAAACTTCTGCCTCCTGACTGGAGCGAGGCTCTGGAGAACAGGAGGACGAAATTTAAGACGAGAACAGAGTGTGTTTTGTGCGACCAGGGTGCATCTTCCACAACAAACCCAAAATAAAACCCCCAAAAGAGGAAGCACACCCCCCCACCACCTTCTCAAGGTCTCAGTCCTTATTCTAGGTGAGAGATGGAAAGCTTGCAGCACAGGAGTTACAACCCAACGTCATGTTTCCTTGTTTTTTATAATATTTTAGGCTGGAGAGGACCTCTGGAGGGCACCTGGGCCTCCCCCAAGCACAGGTCACTTTGAAGTGATCCCACTCAGGGTCTTTTTCAGCCAAATTCTGAAATCTCCAAGGATGGACATCTTCTAGGAGACCACTCTTGGGTAAAGACCTTGCAGATGACTAAAGCAAGAGCCCTCCATGGTGCAGCAGTGCATCGCCTCTCACCCTTCACCCATCCACCATCCATGGAAGACGCCAGTTCTACCTTCATCATCACCCCGTTAGGTAGGTGAAGATGACAGTTGGATCCCCTCTGAAGAAGCCCAGCTCTTGCTAAACGCTCACATTAACGTGATGCCCTCTAAGAAGACGCAGCAGACCCAGCTGGTCCTCAGCGAGGAAGAGCCTCTCGCCCCCACACCAATTATTCAACGGTCGGGATGACATTCCTGGAATGATCAGGCTGCAGCACCATCTGTTCGGCGACGCTGGGCTGTCCGGTGCAGGGGTAAAGCTTCGCTCGTGCACGGCAGCGCTTTCCAGAGCCTGGCCTGACGTTCCTTGCAGAAGC
>JAAGAY010045793.1:1244-21776 GCA_011801015.1 Ardeotis arabs
GCCTGGAGAAGAGGAGGCTCTGGGGAGACCTGATAGTGGTCTTCCAGTACCTCAAGGGGGCCTACAAGAAAGATGGGGAGAGGCTGTTCAGTAGGGCCTGTTGTGATAGGACTAGGGGTAATGGTTTTAAAATAGTGGAGGGTAGATTTAGATTGGATATTAGGAAAAAAAAATTTCACAATGAGAGTTGTAGAACACTGGAACTGGTAGCCCAGAGAGGTGGTGGATGCCCCATCCCTGGAGACTTTCAAGGCCAGGTTGGATGGGGCTCTGAGCAACCTGATCTAGTTGGAGATGTCCCTGCTCCTTGCAGGGGGGTTGGACTAGATGACCTTTGAAGGTCCCTTCCAACTCTAACCATTCTCTGATTCTATGATTCTATGATATGAGACACTCATGTTACCTGTATCTTCAGACAAGTAGTGGAAGCATGTGATGAAAGCTGATGGTCTTGTTTAGAGAGAACACGGCAGCTTCTGGTGTGCATCCTGTGATTGGGATACATAGATACAAAGACCAAAGCACAGAGAAAATCTTAAGATCACTTGTAATCTGTTTAGTCTCAGATTTTCACATTGCAATAAAGGCAACAACAAACTCAACTTTAGCTAATTCACATAATGGTGTATTGTAATCAGTAGATGGCATTCACTGAAAATTTATGACTCTTGCCCTGGGAAAGTGGAATGACCATTCTCAACCATCCATTCATTTGCCTCCAGAGACAAAAGAAAGCTCCCCAGTCCTGTATCAAAGTTTCATACACCCCCAAAAAGCTCATGAGCTTGAAGAGCACCTAGAGAATAAATTTTATCCTGGCTCTTGAAGACTTTATTTTCTGTTTGCCAATCTGACTCCAGATCTTGCCTATCCTCTGTTCCAAACTCCCTCAGATTCTTCTTTTACTCAGCTCAGCTCTGTGAGCTGAACATTATGGACTTTATGGCATTCTGAAATTTCCCTGACATTTGATTACGTTCTTGCCTCAAAATTTGAGCTGTCATCTCTTTTGTTTTTCCTGACTTTTCCTTTCAGCTTAATATGAATATGATGTTTGAATATTTATTTTCACCACGAATTTTCACCATGAATCAATCTATTCTCTATGCCTCTCTGCCTCTTTCCTGATCTCTGCAGGCATGTATAGAAGCACTGATGCATGATGTTGAACATATTTGAGCGATTTTGCTGATTGCTTGCAATGTAGCATTTCCCTTTTGCAGGCTGTCAGCAGTGAGAAGATTAGGCTTTAGCTCAGCACTGTGAAGACAGATAAACTAGCATTGGTAAAACAGAGAACAGGCTGTGTCAAAGTGTGAATCTCATGGTATCATATCATTACAGTGTAAAGACTGGGACTGAGGAGGTGAGGAGGATTGAAAACTGGCTGAACTGCCTGATTTGAAGGGTGCTGATCAGATGATGTCCAGCTGGAGGCCAGTCACTAGTGGTGTACCTGAGGAGTTCACATGGAGGCCAATTCTGTTTTTACATCTTCATTAATGACCCTGACTATGGGGTGGAGTGCACCCTCAGCAAGTTTGCAGACAAGACAAAGCTGAGAGAAGCAGTTGATACACCAGGTGTACATGCTGCCATTCAGAGGGACCTTGACAGACTGGAGAAATGGACAAACAGGAATCTCATAAAGTTCAGCAAAGGGAAATACCAATTCCTCAACCTGAGGAGGGATAAACCAGGGCACCAATACAGGCTGGAGCCCAACTGGCTGGAAAACAGCTTGGCAGAAAATACCCTGAAAGTCCTAATGGATGAGTCAGACATGAGCTAGCAAAAGCCAATGGCAAGCTAGGGTGCATTAGGAAAAGCATTGCATGCAAGTCGAGGGAGATGATCCTTCTCCTCCACTCAGCACTGATGACATACGTCTGGAGTGCTGAGGGCTGGAGGGCTCCCCAGTACAGGAAAGATATGGTCTTACTGGATTGAGTCCAGTGAAAAGCCACAAAGATGATTAAGAGGCTGCAGCATCTATCATAGAAGGAGAGTCTGAGAGAACTGAGATTGTTGCCCTTTTCATATTAAAAGGCAAAGTTGAAGAGAAGACTCAGGGACATCTTTTCAAAGTATAATTACTCAATGGAGAGGGTGAGAGGAGTTAGGAAAATGAAGCCAGACTTTCCTTAGTGGTGTACAGTAAAAGAACAAGAGGCAACAGGCACAAACTGAAATACAGGAAACTCCACTTAAGAAGCTCCCTTTTTTTACCATGAGAATGGTAAAACACTGGAAAAGTTTCTCAGAGAAGTTGTAGAGTCTCCATCCTTGGAGATATTAAAAACCTGACTGAACATTGTCCTGGGTAAACTGATCTAGGTGACCCTGTCCTGAGCAAGGGGTTAGGAACAGATAATCTCTAGACCTCTCATTAAATCTCAACTAATCTGTCATTCTATGATTGTGTGAACAGTGTCATTGACATCTTCTCTCTATAATTTCAAAGAACAATGGCAGTGGTCAATCTGCTGCCTCTGTGTGAAGCTTAGTGCTGCACACATCAAGCTGCTACTACATGAAGTCCTCAAAGGCTCTTCAGGAAAGAGCACCATCTACCTGAAGTCAGTTCAGCTCAGGTGTGAACTAGCCTACTGACCCAGCCTTGTCAACACCGATGAAGAGTTTGGTATACACAGACTTGCAATTTTAGGCAAATTTAGAGTTGCTGAAGAGCTTTAATAGAATTTCAGGAAATCCACAGTTACATAAAGCATATATCATTGGGATAACTGATCGAGAGTTATTCTCCAGAGAAGAGAAGACTCTGGGGAGACGTTATAGCAGTCTTCCAGTACCTACAGGGGGCTTATAAGAAAGATGGGGAGAAACTCCTTAGCAGGGCTTGTTGTGATAGGACAAGGGGTAATGGTTTTAAAATACAAGGAGACAGATTCAGACTGGATATACGGAAAAAAAATTTATAAAGAGGATGGTGGAACGCTGGAACAGGTTGCCCAGAGAAGTGGTAGACACCACATGTCACCTGGAAACATTCAAGGCCAGGTTGGATGAGCAGCTTGATCTGGTTGAAGATGTTCCTGCTCTTTGCAGGGGGGTTGAACTAGATGACCTTTAAAGGTCCCTTCCAACTAAAACTATTATATGATTCTATATTATATGATTCTATGATGCAGAATTTATTTTAGATTACAAAATCTTTTACTGACCTGTAAAATAATTTCCATTCAGAAAGGATGGGATGGAAGGGGTGTTAAATCTGAGCAAAGGTGATTGAGTCTTCTGAGAGGTTTAGACACTATGAAGTTGGAAACAACAGTGCTAGGTTGAAACCACCACTATTGTTCAGGGAAACTCTCTGGGGTACGGGGCATAAGGATCATAGTGTGAGGAGTGAGTCGTTTTTGAGGGAATACAGAGGCAGCAATGGCAGCCAGTTTTGCACCACTTCTGTCTGATGTTTTCCTTATGAGTGGCAAAGGAGGTTAGTCAGTTTGATACCTTTCTCTGTTCTCCCAGCAGGGTTCAGAGGGTTCTGCTTTTGCATTCAAAGACATATAAATCAGAGTACATCTTTTTGTGGCATTCATTCTGGCTTAGGAGACAACAAAACTATGTTTTCTGGGTTTTCTTCTCCCTTTTATTTTCTTCAGCTTCAATGGTACCCCACCAATGCACTTTTATTATGTTTTCTAAATAGGAACCTAAGTGGTGATTTCTGACATACCCATCTGATTACCTTTTAAAGGTTTTACTTATGCTGTGTGCTTGACATTTTTTTTATAATGCAAATGGTAAAGGATGACAAAACCTCAAAGAGATGTCTTGTGAAAAAGTATATTTAATAAATTTATCTCAGTAGGTCGTCTTCATTTTGATAGGTTCTTTGATTTCATGCAAACATTTTGCAGTGAACCATAGACTGTCCAAACATAAAAAGAATGATTTCCCAAAAGAATAATGTAGAAAATGTCTTAAAGAAACATAAACATTTTGCAACTGGGTCAGAATCACTATCCACCAGATTCTTCATTAGCGTAACAAAGTAAGGATGTGACAGCTAACATCCCATATCAATGTATGACCTTGCAGTCTTGTCAGCTAGAAGGCAAAAGAAAGCTAGAAAAGTTACCTGTTCTCTAGAAATGTATTCTGAAAGGAAAATCAACATTTTAAAATCACAAATGAATCTAAGTAACTCAAATATGCAGATCAAGAAAAAATCACACTTCATCTGAGAAGAATAGAAATGTCTTAGGAAGATGAAAGTAGAATTGTTTCAAGTTTCAATGCAATTGGTTTCTTTTACAAAAAAATGTTTTAGAAATCTTATTTATTTGTAACTGCACAATATTCTACCTGCAGTCTCATTTTACAAAAAATATCTAATAAATTAAGAAGCTCACTGTAAAATATTACAGTAACAGTTGTAGAACTCAGCAATGATAGACTTAAGCCATTATTTGAAAAAAATGTCTTTGAAAGATGACCAAAAAGTTACCTCAGTCTGTGGTATCTGTCCCAGGTCTTTTCTAGTAAATAGGAGTGGGTGAATGAAAGCATTAAGCACATAGAAAGACATTTGAACTCTTGCCTGTCTCTGAGCTCAGGTTTCCTGGATGAGAACAAAATGTCTGATGCTTGCAGCCACCTGGGATACACAGCATAGAAAATTCTGAAATTCCCTATAGAGAAGGAAGGGCTCAATATTTTAAGACAGATGTTGGAAGGACCACTGTTTTTCTTTAACTACTAATTTAGTGATTAGAATACTCTCCTGGGAAGTAAGACAACTACACTTGAATTGCTACAGCTTGAAAATGGATTTGAACCATATTTGCCTCTACTTCTTGAATTATTACCCAATATTCTGTAGATCAGATCGTCTTCAGCTTATTAATCTAGCAGTCACTTTCAGTCTGCACTGTTCTTTACAGTTCATAAGCCAAGTAGTCTGTAGAACATAGCTTCGAATCTCGCCCCAAAGTTGCATTCATCATCCTTCCTCAGCTGTATCAAGGACCTTCTGGATTCAGCTAGGGATCTAGCTCTTGATTGAAAATTTTAAATAGTTTTATAACTGATGATACAACTGTTTAGATAACTAAGAGAGTCAAGGGCTTCACTTTATTACTTTTCATCACATAGTTTTTTTTCTTAACAATCCTTTAGTGATGAAACTGTGATGAGATAAACAATTACCGCTTCATCAGAGAATTCAAACAAGTGACCATTAGGTCACCGATCTCTCTTATTTAGAATTTATCTTGTGGCCTGAAGCTTGAAAGCCGTGAGATAATTATTATAATTATAAGAAATACTTATGACAGTAATAAAAAGTCTGTATAGGTTCTTACACTGCATTCTAAATGCTTGCTATTAGTGAATAGAATGGTGACTATCACCTTGTATATGTTAGTTGTTCTTTCATCTTTTCCTTAGAAAGAGGATTTCGAGTCAGATTTTACTTTAGCAGAGATTTATTTTTTCATATATACTGTTATGGATATGGTTACATATGGTTTAAGGATGTTGCATATAGTGCATATACACACATAGTGCTGTATATATTGATCAAAGCAAGCTCACAGGTATGTATGCTACATTTAGAGCTGAAAACCATATGGCTTCCTGAATAAATTAATTTTCTTGTTTCATTTGGTCTCCAAGGAAACATCTTTCCTTGCAAAGACAGAGGTAGACTTTTACCTTTACTGTAGAAAACTCTGTTATGTGAGTTGCTCATTCTAGCTATTTTTCAGAGTTTCAGACATATTTAGCTATTCTGCACTCCAGTTTTCAAGGTAAGAACATGTTTTGAACTTGATAAAAATCTGTTTGCATAAGAAATGTAATAAACCAAAGAGAGAGAAAAAAGTCTGGGGCGCTTAATCAACAAGAAACAAATAACTGGAATGCAGTGATGTCAAAAAAGGTATCTAGTTGACTGATGGTAAATTGGTCTAAGGTTCCAGTACTATGTGGAGGAGCAAGAGGCTACACACTGAATATTAAAGACCAGGAATATTGCTCTACATGGCACAGTTGTGAATGCAGCAGGAAGAAATGGGAGAAAAAAATATGCAGGCCAAGAAAATCTGCCTATAAGAGGGCAGCTTCAGTGATTCAGTTATGGAGGAAAAATTTTACAAAACAAGCACTAAGGGCTGACTGATAAAATTTGATGAAATTATCAATGAAAGAACAGTAGCATATAATGTGCCCACATATTTGACTGTATATACCAGGCAACTGGGGCATTATTACTGTGCGATAGGATCAAATAATAGGAAATAGTAATTTGAAAATAAACAAAACTGAAATTAGGTCCCCTATCATAAAATGACACCTTTCAAGCGAAATATCTGACAAACTATAAAAATATCACTGTAGAGGTCTTTCTCCTCACCTGGTTGTATAGTTCTGTGAAGCTTGTAGGAATTTAATATTTTTATACCTTTCTCTCGCTGTAAAATTTTTTGAAAGGAAGGCAGATAGACAGAAAGACAGTATAGAATACTATTATATAGCTTTTGAAGGACTGGATAGTGGCCTTTATGAAATATGCCATTTTTCTACAGGTATCCTGAATTGCTTTTAAGGTATTCTTCTTACTGACACAGGTATTCTTCTTCTTACTGAAACTTCAGTTTTCATGTCATTCCCAAATGACATATCTAGCCAAATATTTAAATGTTCCTAGGACCTTAGTTCAATGACTCTTCAAATTCTGCTGTCAGATGATTCAGCGGTATTTTCCATTCATGGCAGCTTGACTTGAGAGGTTTGTTGCCAAATATCAACCAGAAACTCTTCTTCAGTTAGAGAAAGGGAAAAGAGTTTGTCAGATAATGTCATAGATCCTTCAGTCTTTGTATTGACTTATGCAGAATTTCTCTGGTTTAAACATAGTAACAGAATAAGGTCTATATTTGATTGGGATGCTAGACCACCATGCAAATACATCATGAGTGCAGTGTTCTGCTTCAATTATGCATGCAAAGCCAGTTCGCCTTTCCAAATTCCATTACGCAAAGGCAAACCCACTGGCATCAGTGGAGATATACAGATACAAATCAGAACAGAATTTAGCCTCAAATGTTAAAGCCATTAAACAGAAGGAAAAGACAAAATTATTTATGTCAAATATTTGGGTCCTTCCTCGTATGGCCATTCTCCAACCTTATCACAGCAAAAGCACTCTTCACCCTGTTTAGAGAGGCAGTAATTATGCCTTGTCAATTAGATTCTCAGTCACTGAACTATAAATAGCTGGTGGTGCATAACCATCATTCCAGTTTAAAGTTATAGTACCCCTTCTTTCTTTTTTTTTTTTTTTATTTCCACATGTTCACTGAATTTCCTGGCATAAAAATATCTTATCCTGCCTTTAAAACTGCTAAATAAAACTAGGTACAACAGTCTGAAATTATAATGATGGTTATGCATCACCTGCTGCTTGCATCTCAGTGATTTAGTATCACTGAGTAATCGACAAGGTGAAGTGTGTTGTCAGTCTCTCAACACTACTGCCTCTAAATATATATTACAAAACAAATTTAAGGAAATTATTTTATTTTAATAGTTTTTGGTACTTTCTTGTCCCAAATGTATAAAAATAAATACATTATTTGCTTATTTTAAAATAATATATTATTAATAGTAGCTACTTATGAGAATTTTTACATCAGTGGTTTTAAAGTATGGGTTAACCAATAGAAATAAAATATGTATTTTTGGCTCCATAGTTTATTCTGACTTTACAACATAAAATAAAATTCAATCTTGATTATTTTACATATTTTTTCTATAGCAAGTATGGTTTTCGGGACAGGACTGACAGGAGGATCCTCTATGGAACTCACCTGTCAAAGCAAAAGCAGTGAAAACTTCCCCCTGCTAACCTGTACATTGAACACTAATGGTTAATTGCATTAACTGGATAGGATCATTTTCTAACAATGAGTTGTCATCTGTTGTGCTTTAACCTGTCAGGCAACTAAATACCACACAGTCATTCACTCATCCTGCCCTCCCCAGTGGGATGGAGGAGAAAATAAGAAAAAAAAGTAAAACTTGTGGATTGAGATAAAGACAGTTTAACAGGACAGAAAAGGAAGGAAATAATAACAACAACATAAAACAAGTGGTGCACAATGCAATTGCTCACCACTTGCTGACCAATGCCTAGCCAGTCCTCCAGCAGAGATTCTGTTCAACTCTTGACATTTCATTATGAGCAGCAATACCATTTAGTTCTTATCACATATTATTCAGAGCAAGCAAAGCATTTAGGGTAGAATTCATTTTGTTGCCTCAACATAAACCTACACTGTATTTATGTGATCTGTGTCCGATCTTGGACACCAGATCTTCCTAGGCACTGGCACCTAATTTCCAGCTGTTTCTGGCCTCTCTCACCACAGGTCCATCACTTCTGCAAGCACCACAGTGTACAAAGAGTGCTGTGAAATGGATTGGATTCTAAACTAAGCTTTGGCTGCTGCTGCTGAAAAAGGAAGTCCCGCTTCTCCCTGCCCACAGTGTACAACCATCTTGTCACAAGAAGTGATCCTGCTCTCCTGAGGCTCAGAGGGGGAAGCTGCATAGCACTGGCCCACTGAATTAGCTGAAGAACAAGCACTTTTGTGGATTTCATTTTCAGAAATATTAACAAACTGGTCTGATTCAGCAAAGAACCATGAAACTGTTAGTGCCACTAGAAGGAAGAAAGCGGAAAGATATGGCCAGAGGCAGATGAAGAACGGTCCCAGCGCCAACATAGACATCAACCTTTGTTGCCTCATGCAACTTATGTTGCCCATGAAACCTGCAGCTAAGACCAGACATCTCATTTTTTTGTGACACAGTTTACTTACCGTAGACATGTCATTTTAAAATGAAGTGAATTCTCCCTTAGAGATTTTTATTTTATTCATTGCTTCCATAAAGAACCTAGAATCCCTATGACTTTATACTTTACAATGCCTAAGTTAGACAAGCTAAATCTCGCCTTATGTGCATATAGTTTTTTTGTAGTGGTTTTTTTTTTTTTCCTGAGAACAAAATAGTGAAATCCAAGCATGTAGCTAAATAATTTTTGGTGATCTGCAATATTCATAGGTATCTAATAAATATAATTTATGATCATTTATGTAATTCCAGCTTTGCTCCCTTTTCTTTAATTAGTTGCTGAGTTCAAATGGCTGACAGTTATGTAGAAAGTGGTGGCCACAAAGACTGAATGAAGAGAATGGGAAGGCAAGCTAGTAATTTTTTTAGCCAATTGAAAGAAAATGAACACAAAAGCCAACTGTTACTGCATAAAAGGGAAACTACTTAAAATGGAGTTTCTTTAGACTAGAAACTAACAAACACAACACAACTTTATTCATTATGCTATCATAGCAGTGATCCTAGGAGAGCTGGGAATTTCAGAACCCAGTGGAGCATCCAGACTAGGAAATCTAAAATTTCACAAAATGACAGATGAAAACTTAAAGCATAGGATCAAATCTAAGAATAACACAAAATGTGAGTGTACCTTTAGAGGCAAGACACTGATTCTCATATTGCTTACACCAGTTTCAGTGAAGCAAAGTAACAAGTCTCTCAGAAGCTAGTTGAGGTCAAAGTCTGATTGATATTTTAATGATGTAAATAATGCATTTTCATAGAACTGATAACTATAAAACAATGATAAATGTGACTCATTAATGCGAAAAAAGTCAGCTCTCCAGAAAGCTCACTCCATATATATTAGTGACCTTTGCGCTAATAAAATATTCTGGACTCATGTTCCAGCATTAGTAAGAAAATAAACAACTAAATCAGCTTCTCTGAGATTCTTACGCACTTTCAGACCTTTACTAGTTTTAAGTAGGTTAATATCAAGTAAGTTACCTACTGATTTTGGAATCCAGGCTTTACAGGAAACAATTAGTTTTCTCATAAACAAAATATCTGTTTTAACAGTAAAACATTATCTGTGGGTTTTCTTGTATTTATTTTTTGTTTTCTTTTGTTTGCTCTGCTTTGCTTTGTTTTTCTCCCACAGGGTTTTCTTTCCTTTATCAGTAGCAGAATTGACAGAGATGAAGAAATGACAGTCACAGAGAGAAAACATTGGTTTATTTTTATTCTCTATTTTAATTTAAAATATCATATCAGAAAAAAATGGCATAAACTGAGATACCTTCTGGTACTTTGACTACATATTTTGTCTCTCACAGTTCAGGTAAATAAGCATTAGAAGTGGATCAGAAAGAATTTACCTGAGAATTAACGAGTGGTAGTCCTCAAATTATAGCATGATCAGTGCTATGAGGCAAAACAAACACAACAGAAATGGTCGGAATTTTTGCCTGAGGTTTTAACTAGTCTCCCATCCCACCACCGTAGTTATTATCTCCCTTCCCAGAAGACAGTGCTAACTGCTTCTCAGATAACCTTTAATTCTGAGCAGTGCTGATTACCATTTATACTATACTCATTTCCCAGGTGGATAGATATTTCTTTGAAAACAAACTTGAAGACTTTGCTTTTAATATTCATATTTTCAACCATGCAATATTTTATTGATTTTCTTTGATTTTTTTCTCTTTGATAAAGTGATGTTTTATAGTGTTTAACACAGCTGTTTTCCTCATTTTAACACTGCTATGATTTTCCAGCACTATTTTTCCCTTACAAAACACCTAAGGACCACTGAGTTTTTACATTACTTCCTTCTTTTAAGATACTTTTCTGTATCTAGAAAGTATTCTCAAGCTGTAAACAATCTCAAATGAACTTTTAAGGGATGTGCTTGCGACAAATTTTCATGAACTAAAAATCTGCTAGCCCAATGTGAACTAGCATTAAAGTTCTTGAAAACAAAGTAATATTATGTTAGTATTGTAGAGTCTTTGGTTGGCATTTCATATATTGCCTTTGAAAATATTTCTTCATTATCAAAACTGGTAATTACATGTATCCACATACTCATGCAGATGTCGAAATACTGCTAATAGGAACTGAAGGATTACAGCTGAGAGAATTGAAATGTATTACAGGTGTTTGGATCTGTCCCTTGTTTATCATGAACAACTTTAATCAGCCTTCAGTATGTAACAAACATAAAATATGATTTTGAAACAAAGAAAGGATTAAACATAAAAAGACAAGCACAGCAACATTAACAAGGGAAAAAAAATGTTTCCCGGACTTGATATTTTCTTTAAAATATTGTTACACAAATCTCTATGAAGTCTTATATACTCATCTTTCCATAAGAAGTAAGAGTATTATTTTTTACCTCCATCATTAAATTTTCCAGACATAAAAATCTATATATTACTATGCTCTACACCTTTATATTTCCCTGTATGTCACTTTCTTCTTGACAATATATATTTTAGGAGCTGACCCATTCCCACTGTGGTAAAATAAGAGGCATTTCTGTTGAAGAGGTCCCCTTTTCACTGGAGAAGAGGTCCCCTTTTCACTGGAGAAGAGGTGTATGAGAGTCCATATGGTTCACAGTTCCTCATAACAACTTAGTTCCAACCTGTCATCAAATGGATATGGTCACATTTCTGCAGGACATGTTTCTAACTGCTTCTGTGAACATTTTGTCTAGTGCTGAATGATATGTAATCTTAAGTAAAGCATAATTCTATCTAAACTATGGACCCTAAAATGTCAAAATCTCTAATTCCTTCAGGAACAAATACTGCAAAGGAAGTTACTTAGTAAGTATTAAGTAGCTCTCAAAACTTCAGGCTCTACTTTTGCCTAATCATACAAAACTATTAAACCATATAAAATTGAAGCAACAGGCATACTGTGAAATACAATCTTTTTCAAATTTTATCATTGTATAGTATTATGCTAGTAAGCTATTTGATTTTTCACAGTTTTATGGAATGACATAGTGAAAGACATGTTGGAATCAAATTATATAGCTAATCATAATGTTACTGTAAGGGTATGTTGAAGGAGAGAGTGTCTGCTCCTTTAAGGAGCTTTGCAGCGCAAAAGAGGATAATAAGAAAAGGACAAAGCCATAAACAAGAATATATGGAAAGAAACAAACCTGATGCACAAATAAGGGAGGCAGTAATAAGGACCAGACTCGGTCACTCGCACTCATAGATAAGCATATGTGGAATATGGGAATCTTTATTTCGTTAAGACTGTCTGATGAAGGATCTTGTCAAATGGGATACTGAGGCAAAGGTGGAAGCCATAAACTAAATACACATTGCAGCAGAAACCTAACAGACAAACACAGAAGAGGCAAAGACAAGAAATCAACCTGATCAGCAATACTAATTGATGGGCAATCAAGAAACTGCAAGCAAACCCAGACATTTCAACTAGTAAGGATGCAAACTTGAGGGTGCAGGATGTTGGAGGTCAGTGGCTCCATGCCAAGGAAGACCCAATGTGCAGGGGTCAGTGGCACCATGCCAAGGGACACCCAATGTACAGGGGAAGGAACAAAGACAAGAATAGACAGAATAGAATATAAAAGGGACTGTTTTCATGTGAAATGGAGCCAGTTGGAAGCCTTGTCTGACTAAGCCCTGTGCTTGATCACTGAAGTCTGTCTGTTCTTCTCACTAAATTCTCCTTAGTTTCTCTATGTAATCTCACCCTCTATCCTGTGTCTGTGAGTGTAGCAAGGACTGAGTGGCAGATAGTGGGGGGATGGGTGTGCGTGGACTGGGTGTCAGCTACCGGAGTCAGACCAGAGGTGTAGGTGCCCCTGGCCTGCGGCATCAGCTACAGGAGTAAGTGGGGTCTCAGTGCCAGTGACTGGAGTACGTGAGGGTCTTTAATCTCCATCCACTATAGGGGAATGGTGTGTGCCCCAAAAACCAGCTCCTGGGAGGGAGCAGCATGAGTTACGTGAGTGAGGAATGAATGAGGTGAGAGCCTCAGCACCAGTGGAATGGGACCATGGGCCACAGCCCACATGCTGGCTGCTGGGGGCAAGTGTCTGTATCTCTCCCAAACTAGATATGCATGGGGCTGTGGCATGTATTCACCAGCAAACTCTGAGCTGGACTCACCAGCGAGTAGGAGGCACTGGGTCTGGGCAGGGTTACCAGGTGGACAGAGGGTCTGTGCTGGTATTCAAGAGGATCCTTGGGTGTGAGGTGCCCATGGGACAAGTGGGTGAGTGCACATGTCTGCAGCAAGCACTGAGCCTGACTGAACAGGGAGTAGGGAACCTGTGGGGAGGGTAAGAGGGCCTAGGGTCTGGGCAAGTGTGCCAGGCAGACAGAGAAGCTGTGCCAATAGAATCATAGAATCATAGAATGGTTAGGGTTGGAACAGACCTTCAAAGGTCATCTAGTCCAACCTCCCTGCAAGAAGCAGGGACATGCCCAACTAGATCAGGTTGCTCAGAGCCTCGTCCAGCCTTGCCTTGAATGTTTCCAGGGATGGGGCATCTGCCACCTCTCTGGGCAACCTGTTCCAGTGTTCTACCACCTTCACTGTAAAAAAATTTTTTCCTAATATCTAATCTAAATCTACCTCCCTCTATTTTGAAACCATTACCCCTAGTCCTGTTGCAACAGGCCCTACTGAAGAGTCTCTCCCCATCTTTCTTGTAGGCCCCCTTGAGGTACTGGAAGACTGCTATCAGGTCTCCCTGGTCTCCAGGCTTGGGGTTTCCACGACTGTGTGTGCGCTTACAAACTTGGAGAGTGTCATATGTGTGCCAGCACTAGTGACTTTCAGTCTCTACCAGCCCAAGAGGAGGAAGAGACTTGGCTGCCTGTGCTTATGTCTTGTGTGAGTCCTATATGCAGGTGCTGTTGATGCAGCACTTTCTCTGTGACCATCTGTGTGACTGGCCACACCACTCTCCTCTGCGTGTGTGTCTCTGGGATACATGTGGAGCTTTCCTACTGGATGCACCTGCAAATGGGAAAGCAACAGGTGTGTCCCTTAGTCTGGACAGAGACCTCAGGACACCCAAACTGGAGTCCAGTGACCAGTCAGGAGGAAGTCTTGTGTCAGGTTTGGTGGAAGTGATGGCTATGCTCTTAACATCCCTTAAGATAATTAATTAACCACCTCACTTTAGATATTTACGATATAGCTACTTATACCTCAGCTAACTGTGTCAACTAGCCTGTGTGTCTGATGCCAAGTGTGTACCTGTCCTGCTTCTGGCCAGAATAGTGTTAATTTTCACCTGAGCTGGGAGAAGAACTGGAGCTGGTGGCACCTGTTGCTGGGGGACACAGCTGGGATAGTTTAACAATTAGCCAACAGCTGGGATAGTTTACCCAAATTAGCAAAAGAGCTATTCCATAGGATGTGGCATCATGCTCATTTTATAAAGTGGGGATGGTGGTGAGGGGTACATTTTTTTGCTATTTGGGAAGGAGCTCGGTGTCAGGATCCACTGTGAGCTAGTGTAGTGTAAATCATGTGCTTAGTTTATTCTGTTGTTGGTTTTGTTTTCCCTCTCTGTTTTCTCCTCCTTTGCTGTTCTGTTAAACTGTTTTTATCCCAATCCACAAGTTTTGCCTTTCTTTTTCTTCTGATTCTCCTCCCCATCCCACTGGGGGGAAGGGAGGAGGGGCATGAGCAAGCTAGTGGCTGCATGGTATTTCAGCTGCCCAGTGGGGCTAAACCATTATATTCCCTGAATCAGGTGTGCATGGGAGTGCAGCAAAGTCTTTATAATCTGTGAAATGAAGCAGTCACCTCAGAAAGTCAATTCATCTCACCTTAATGTGAATGTCTAAACTAGTTCAGATAAAATTATGCCTTAAAAGAGCCTGTTGCTTTTTATTGACTGTAAGTAAAATCCAAACAGTGCAGATGTAGCTATCTACACCACAGATGTCTACAGTTAGATGAGATGAATTTCATCACAGATACCTTACAGTATTTAGCTCCATGTACATGATGCTTAAAAACCCTATTCAAACACTTCAAACATCCTGCACTATACAGCTGCCTAAACTGTGCATTTACTTGGATGTAAATTTAATGTGCTTACTTGGATGCAAACTACCTAAGAATCTAAAGAAAACATAGGGAATTCTTCTGTCACATACATTCTCACAGAGTTCATATGATAAAAGATAAATAGGAAGGTTTAATGCAGAATAAATCTTTATATCAAATGTTTGATTTTTTTTTTAGACTAATTTTGTCTAAATACATCTTAGATTATCATTGAGGACTTTAAAGGTGCACTATATGTACCTATTTCTGTAAATTCTCATCTGCATGTTGTTAGTACTCATGTAATTTGCATCATTCGCATCAGTAGGATCAGACACAGAGGACATGTCCAAATAAGAATGACCAAATATATTCTGTAACATATCTGTAACTTATATTTTGTAACTTGAGCAATGTAAACCAGAGAATCTCAATTTTAGATTGCCAAAAGCAACAAAGAATTTGGAAAGAGTTTTTTAGAAATTACTTTTATTAAATTTGGTTTCTTTAACTTGTGTAAAACAGCATAATAGTTTCAAAAATACTATGCATATTTTTCTGCAGAAAGCATAGAAACTCAGTCCTGCTAACCAATATTGGATATATATATATATAAATTAATTCAATATAGAAATATTTTGAATATTGTTCATGTTTAGCTAGATGTCTTCAGATAATTCACTGCTGATGAAAGAATTTGCCCAGGCCAACTGAGAAATACACAAGAATTTAAGTTTCCTGTCAGGGATAATTCTTCAAACTATCATTCTTAATTCAGAAATCTTTCAGTTTTGAAGGAAAAAAAAAAACAACAAAACAAATGAGAAGGAAAAAAAAAACAGTAGAAAAGAGAAAGCTTTATTGCACTACCTAACTATTAACTCTGCAGATGCGATATTAATTATTATTTTTAAATTTTCTGAAAATGAGCTGCATCAGTCTTTCTGTTACTGTTTGGATACAGATTCTTAGCATCACTGGTTTTCCCAAGTATGTTGGCCTCTGTGCTGTGTTACTGTTTTTCACAAAATCACTGCATAGCTATTTCTCAATACTAATATATTTCCTCCCAATCTAATTGGCTGAGTGCTTCAACTAAGTGACAAACTTGCAAGGATTTGCATGGTAATGACACAATTACTTTTTAAAAGCTATGCAGTCGCTATCTATTTTGATCACTTTTTTGATCACCTCTGTGCTTTGAATAGCCCATGTGCCCAGAATATTTGTCACTAGCAAATAAGTTGTCTTCACCTAAAACTCCTTTGCCTGAAATAAAAAATGTCTCACTATGTACCTGAAAGAGAAGATTTAAAAGTACTTTTCAGCTGGAAATTATCAGAAATGTAAAACCTTTTATATAATTCCTGCTTTATGCATTTTTCCTGTTTACTTGACATTTTTTTTCTTCCTTATAAATAAAAAATAATATCCCAGAATATGTATCACATTTTGGGTTTCACTGATTTCTGCATGCATCTTTTCTGTCTCTTGAAAGTACTTTTTAAATTATAAAAACTTCAGTACCTCTGAAATATGAATTAAAGGCACAGGAAGGGACAGTTCCTTCCATCTAAAGAAGGCAGAGAGATTACCAGTGGTGTCATAAGCATGCAAGTGGATGCAGAAGCAATGTTATCACAACCATGAAATTCCTTTTTTCTGCTTTCCCCTTTCCTATGGACATTTAATTTTCTTAAAGCACTTGGTGAGACACTATTATTATTAGCCAGATCATTCATATCCACATGTTTATAGACCCCTTTAAAGATCTTCAAGTATTTTCTGAAGCAAGACTTCCCTTCACAGAAGCCATGTTGGCTTTTCCCAAATGTAAGTAAAATTTAAGCAGTTGTCCACTAACCTTTACAAGCCTCTAGTTATATTGCTGTACACTCCAGGCTTTTCTTAAGAGAAGTGTCACATTTGCCATTTTCTGTTTTTCAGACATAAGGGAATTTTAAGTGAGCGATTCAAAATTATATTCAGTTCTAGTGAATTCCTACTGTTTGTTCAGTCTTTTGTACCACAACACTTGCACAATAACTTTGATTTCAGACAGACCCTCTGCTAAGTCACACCCTAACCTCCCCACTACCTCCCAAAAATATCATGCTTGAGAGCCTCAATATTCTTTTCTACAATGAACAACTCTGAGAATTCATTTATATTCTCTGCAATGACCTTGTCTCCTCTGATAACCTGTAGGGTTCAGGAAACTTAATTACTGATTTCAAGCCTCAAGCAAAGAACTGACTATGGCTATTCAGACAATTTTCCTGACTTTCCACTTTCCACTGTGTCTCTGCTGCCTGGAATTAGAAATTAATCCTTCCTAGAAAGATTCTGCAGGAGAACTAGGCAGCAAAGCTTTGTTGCAGGAAATAAAGTAAGATATAAGTGGGGAAAGAAAGTATAAGAAAGACAAAGACATACTGAAACAAATCCAGCAAAGTACCGCAAAGATGTCTAGGGGACTAAAGCACTGGTCATATGAGGAGAGGCTGAGGGAGATGGAACTGTTTAGCCTGGAGAAAAGAAGGCTCCGAGGGGATCTTATCAATGTGTATAAATACATGATGGCAGGGAATGAGGAAAAGGGAGCCAGACTCTTCTCAGTAGTGCCCACTGATGGGACAAGAGTTAATAGACACAAAGTAGAACACATGAAATGTCATCCAAACACAACTTTTTTTTTTTTTTTTTTTTTTTCTTCTTGAGAGTGGTCAAACCCTGGAAACAGGTTGCTCGGGGAGGTTGTTGAGTCTCCATCCTTGGTGAGATTCAAAACCTGACTGCACACAGTCCTGGGCAATCTATTCTAGGACACCCTACTTGAGTAGGGAGTTTGGATCAGATAATCTCCAGAGGTAGCTTCCAACCTGGGCAATTCCATGATTCTATCAAGTCTTTTTTTTTTAAGTTTTCTTACTGGTGCAGACTTTAAGTTTTACTGTGTAGCTCTTCTCTTCTTTCAACTTAATGGAGTGCCTCTGATCTCTTTGGTATGAGTAACAGAAGTAGTTTAGCAGTAGCACAGCATTAAATTCAGGATGCTTGGCATGCTGAGTTATTTCCCTAGGTGACTGTAGGTTGAAGAAGACCTAACTGAACCTTATGACTTTGATAGGTTTATCTCTAACTAGTTAGTCTGAAATTATTACCACACAGTCATAGATCTACTAAATAGAAATGGAGATATAAGCTAACAACAGTGCTGCAGCTGTCTCCAGCAAAGACTGGAGCACTAATGAATTAAACAGCATTTTTTTCCTTACAGAACATCTGAAATACTAATTTATATTTATATCAGTTCTATATCACAACTTATGATTTTATTATTGTGATTATTGTTGTTGCAATTTAACCTAGCACTTTGTTAGTCACTCAAAACAATCCTAGCAAATAGCCCAAGGAATTCTACTTTAGTAAATTTTCAACAGACACTATAATAAAATATTTTAATATTGTGGGAACTCTGCTAAATTTCTTGTATCAACAACACCCACAGTTCATTAACTTATGTCAAGCAGCTCCTAGTATCAGGGCCAAGTTTCTCCCTGCTCCTTTTACTCAAAAACTGAATTAAAAAAAAACAAAACAAAGCAAAACCCTGTTATGTTTCAAAGTCAGTATAGTTTCATTTTTTTTTCTGCCAGTTCTCTGATTTCCACAAATACATTATACTAGCAAAAGCACTGTACTGATGGACAACTTCTATGGTGACCGCACTCCTTCGACTTTCTAAGAATTACAGATTTGAGGAGTCCTTATAGATGATGTATCGTAGTTCATTTTTCAGTCAGTCTTTGCATCCATAACACTGTTTTTACCTCCTTCCCACTTTACAATATTTATCCATTCTTTTGACTTTCCTAAGCGAAGGGCAAGCTTACCTAAAATTAAACTGGTAAAACAAGGAAAATATTGAAATTTAAGTGCACTTTAAAAAGACATATTTCCCCTTTGTGTCACGTACTATTTTTTCTTCTATATATTTCTGATTTGTTAAATTTACATTCAGTTATATATAGGAATAGTTTTAAATTGTATTTTTATCAGTTTTAATGCATTTCAATTGAACTATTTTTAATAAATTTGTGTGACTCCAGATTAATTTTAAACTTAGCCTTAAGAGAATCAATATTTAGCAAGTTTCTTAATCTTTCACAGAGAAAATACTCTTTCCACTGCTACCTTAGAGGTAATAAATGCCACTATTATCAATAACTGAATTCTAAAGGTAGACCTTTTCCTTGCAGAAGAGTGTGGAAACATGAACTTATCTCCCAGTTCATAGCATTCCTTATACAAACAAATCCTTGTCAAGTTTTAAGACTTTGCTTAATACTTAAGTATTTATTTTATAATTCTTAATACTAGAGTATTTAAAATAGCTTTTTATTTTTGCAAGGTGTCTGAATTATATTATTGTAATTTTTGTTTACAGAAATAAAAATGAGATATTAGATTTCCTGAAAAATAAAGCATAACACTGAATGAAATTCCCTCTCATTTATTTTGCTTTCTTAAGATATATTGAAAAGGTACACTGATTATCAGAAAATTTGGTCAACAATTCTTTGTTGCAATATGCTTTTCACAGAAATTGTTTTATAAAGCTCAGTATATACAAAAGTCTTTTATTCTTATTAATTTGAGTTTTAATTCTGTATCACAAAATAGAATAAAACAAATAAAGAAAACTGATAAAAACATTTTAAGCCTACTGCAAATGACTTCAAAAATATTTGCAATATTCAGTCTTTGAAGCTATTGCCACCATTTGATATTTGATATTCTCAAAGAAATTTAAAAAATTCATTTTATATTCCTCATCTGATATTCAGAAATAATGTCTAACTGCTGAAAAAAAGACATTTTTCTGGTGCCTCCAACATAAGGACGTGGACCAGCTGGAGAGGGTCCAGAGGAGGGCCACAAAGATGATAAAAGGGCTGGAGCACCTGTCCTATGAGGACAGGTTGAGAGAGTTGGCGCTGTTCAGCCTGGAGAAGAGGAGGCTACGGGGAGACCTGATAGCGGTCTTCCAGTACCTCAAGGGGGCCTACAAGAAAGATGGGGAGAGACTGTTCAGTAGGGCCTGTTGTGACAGGACTAGGGGTAATGGTTTCAAAATAGAGGGAGGTAGATTTAGATTGGATATTAGGAAAAAATTTTTCACAATGCGAGTTGTAGATCACTGGAACTGGTTGCCCAGAGAGGTGGTGGATGCCCCATCCCTGGAAACATTCAAGGCCAGGTTGGATGGGGCTCTGAGCAACCTGATCTAGTGGGTGATGTCTCTGCTCCTTGCAAAGGAGTTGGACTAGATGACCTTTGAAGGTCCCTTCCAACCCTAACCATTCTATGATTCTATGATTCTATGATTCTATGATTCTATGATTCTATGGCTGAAGTGCATCTACACCAATGCACGCAGCATGAGCAACAAGCAGGAGGAGCTGGAAGCGATTGTGCGGCAGGATAACTATGACCTGGTTGCTATTACTGAAATGTGGTGGGACCACTCCCACGACTGGAGTGCTGTGATGGAAGGCTACAAGCTCTTCAGAAGGGATAGACGAGGAAGGAAGG
>JAAGAY010045847.1:0-36252 GCA_011801015.1 Ardeotis arabs
GGAGGCCGTGAGAGGAGCCGAGCGGCGGCGGAGGCCCGGGCCGGCTTCCCCTCCGCTCCCCCTCTCCCATGGCGGAGACTAAAATCATCTACCACATCGACGAGGAGGAGACCCCCTATCTGGTGAAGCTGCCCGTCCCGCCGGAAAAAGTCACTCTGGCTGATTTCAAAAATGTCCTCAGCAACCGGCCCGTGCACAGCTACAAGTTCTTCTTCAAATCCATGGATCAGGATTTCGGGTGAGCGGTCCCGGGCCGGCGGCGCTCCCTGCCCCTCCTCTCCCCTCCTCCCCGCGCCCCTTCCCGCTGACAGCGGGGGGAGGTCTCTAAGCCTCCCTCGGCCCCGACCGGGAGGCACCTGCTTCGCCGCTTGCCCGGCGGCCCCGCTGCGGTCCCCCCGCCTCCCCGCACCCCTCGCCTGTCTGCGGGCCGGGCCGTGGCAGGGCGCTGGGCAGAGCGGCCCGGCCCCGCCGCCGGGTGCGGCCCTGCCCGCCGCGCACTGCGGCGTCCGCTCGGCGCTAGGCCCCGGCGGCGGCTACCGGTACCCCGGGGAAGCTGCGAGTGCCGCCGCCGCCGCTAACATGGCGGCCTGGCCCGGTCCGGGGAGCGCCGGGCGCGGCGGCGGGGCTGCTCCCGTCGTCGCCCTCACCCCTGCGGCCCGGGAGCTGACAGCCCCGGCCGGATCCCCCCCCCGCGCCCCGAGGCCTCTGGGGCTGTGAACCGCCGGGCCGGAGCCCGACACCGGGGGGGGGGGGGGGGTGACAAGCAGCCGCCGGCCGTAGCTGTCAGCGTGTCGGGGCGAGGCTTCGCCAGGGCGAGGGTTTCTGGAGAGCCGAGGAGAGTCGGGCTGTGCTGAAAGGTGAAGCCTTGTGCAGGCGCAGAAATGCCGGTCTGAAAATCGCGTTGCTGCGCTGGGTCTGCGTTTGCAGGCCGCTGGGCCGAGGTGTCAAGCGGTCGGTGGTCGAAGCGGCCGCTTCTTCAAAGGGCGCGCGCCCACCTCACCACCGCCAGTGCATTCCGCTTCCCAGGAGCGCAGGAGAAGGCAAGGGCCAGACTTTCAAACGACCTTTGCGATGGTGTAGGTCAGATTTTTGGCTGGAGCTAGGAGATATTTGACATTGTTGTAATCTCCACACACAGATGTGGGTTGCATGCCAGGGGGCTTATTGACAGCCATAATAAAATAAACCAATAAAAATCCCTTTGACAGTTTGCCAGACGGTAACTTTCAAAATGTATTAATCCTTTTGTAGCAAATCACTTCTCTTTGTACGCACATCTGTCACTGGCAAGACAATTTTACATATTTAAATGCCTTGCCAGTAATAAAGAGAGCAGGTTTGTGGGAAACTAATATGGACCTGAGTAAAATAATGCCGTGGTTGAGGTGCGAAATTGATGTTTGGTGAGATATATCATCCCAAACATCCTTTTACCTATTGTATAGCCTCTTTCTTATCCGTGAGACCTGAAGCTTTTCATGTTAATTGTGTTTTTATCCATGGTGGAATGTGGATATTGTTTGTTGACGTGTATTTCTTATGTGGTGAGCTGTTAGTATTGGCATGTTACTGCAGGACTGTTCATGTATTGCCTTCTTGTTTTTCTAGATTGTGAAAACATTTTTTTGGGAAACAGCTATACAAACCGCTTGTTTGCAAAATAAGGTCTTTGAAATTGTCTGTTCATAAATTTTTCTCCTTCACCCTCGAGTGACAGGGACACGTTGTCATATAAACTCAAGCTGTAGGTTTTTGTGGTGCAGCCTCAATAAGGGATGTTGGGTTTGTTGAGACAGCGTGTGCATTCATTCCTACTGCTACAGAAATTTAGCACTAGAAAACATAAACTGTGCTGTGGCGTGCTGAACATCCTAGGAAAATCTCTTAACGCGTTTGAGCTGTTCTTGATCTTTGACCAGGTAAAAGATTTAGTCATGGAAACCCTACAGTGGGTTCTCTTGTGAGTCTCGAAACCGGCGTGAAAACTGTCTGTTCTTGCAGCGTCCGTCTTCTTGCAGTGTCTTGGGCGTGGAGATGATGGGAGGTGAAGGGGTGCACGTGGATGGTGAGGATTAGGACCTGTACGTTCTGTCTCTCTCATTTAAACAATAGTCCCCGATGTAACTACTGACTGCGTTAGGGTGGCGATGCATTGTCTTGAGACAGGTGGAAGTGACTCTGTAGAGAGGGATTCTTACAAGCCAAGAAGCTATCCAGCACATTTTTGTTTGCTTTTGTTTTGTTTGTCAACCAAATATTTGTTCCTCTCTGAATCCTAAATACTTGTGAAAAATAGAGAATTAGAAGAGAACTCGTATGAATCTTTGCTGTCTTAGCAAGTGTTAATAATAAATACAGGCTTTTTGTCACCATCTTGTATTCAAACTGAATTTTTAAACATTATTGTTGCGAGTGGGTAATTATAGATGCAGTTGCCACTAACCGTAACGAAACTGTGTATCTAATTTTTACCTTATGGGCCTGAAAATGTGCTCCAAAGAAATTATTTTCTGCCTGTTCTCTAAGTGGTGCTTGGGCTTAAACTACAGGAACATTTTGGTTTTAAGGGTAGCGTTCTACAGTTCTAGTCTTCTGTTCTTCGCGTTGCTGCTCGGTGGCTGTGCGGAGCTATGATTTGGCGTGGTGACCGCTGCTTGGCAGGGTGGTTTGTAAATCCCAGCGTGGAGCGAAAAGTACTTCTTGTGTTAGGAAAGCAAATGTTTTCCTGGAGAAGTGGAGCCTCCTAGAGAAGCCAGGGATCGGGAACTGACTTCGCAATACCGCACATGTTGTTGTAATTAAGGCACAGCCTTTCCTGAATCCCGAAATAACGTAATAAATAATTGTGTTCAGAAACAGTGGATGTGTTGAATTGTTTCCAACCGTGAAAGACAGAGTTGCTAAGGACTGGAATGGAGTTGGGTTATCAAGCTGCGTTATGAAACGCAGCAGTTCTGTGTTTTGTGTACCTGTGCTGAGTTACCAGCCTGCTTTCAGCTTTGCTTCTCAGAAGGTGCAGGAGAAGAAAGGTGTAGGACTGGATTTTCCTGGCAGCCTTACTTTGACATAAAACCACTTTTTCCTGTGCCATTTCATTCTCAAGGGTGACTTCTGCACTAACTCTTGATGGGATGGACCTGTCTCTGTTCTGAAAGGCCAGGCTTTCCTACTGACTCCATCTGTAGGTATGATGTTGTTTTTAAGATGCAGGATGTTTAACTGTGTTCTGACTTTAGGACTCAACCCTTAGAAGCTACAAAGCACTTCTATTTTTATTCTAGTCAGTGGGAAATTAAGCAGGGACATTACAGGATCAGACTCATTCATATGATAGTATCCACCAGCAATGAAATTTAGAAAAGGTGGTGTGTGTTTTGTAGACAAGGAGCTGGGTAATCAGCTTGCGTAGTTGCTTACGGCGAGTCTTTCGTCTCAGGGGAAGGGCTCAGAGGTCACTTCCGATCACTGAAATTGGTGTTTCTAAGGTTACAGCCACACATAGCCTTGCAGTAACGTATAATGCAATTTTGTTGGTTCTTTGATGATTGAAAAATGACAAATAATAAATACATCTAAAAATAAAAGTTTAGTTTGTGATGCCTGGGCTGTCATGACTGAAACTCTGACAGCTGCATAAACTGTGCGGGATCCCCGTGATTCATCATGAATCTGTGTGACAGATTCTATAAGAGGGATGCCTATCTGTGTGCTCCTAAATATTTGTTATTTCCAGAGCTTTTATTGCCAAACACTATCACTAGCTTCCAGAAACACAAAATTGTAGATGTGTATGATCCCAGGCATTCCCACAAGCTGTGTGTGTTAATTCAGCTTTACAATAACCTACTCTGAATCTCCGTGCTGCTGTTTCGTCTCTGGTCAGGACAGGATGCTCTGCTGTGCCATGATTATAGCAGGGGAGGTTCAGAGGAAGAACTGTGCCATCTGAAATACGTGGTCTGTGCAAAAGCTCACACTGATAAATATTCTCTCTCCTGCGTTGCTCTGGCTTCCTTTGCTCTGTTCCGTCAACGCGTCACTGGGGCAGGGGCTGCTGCTGGTGTCGCTCAGGGCTGCAGGACAGGAGGAGCAAGCCAAACTTAGGCTCCGCGATCTTTATCCACCGAATACCAGAGTCTGTCTGTTCTGCCATCCTTCTGGGTGAGGTTCAAGTCCTCATTCTTTCCATTGTGTGAACTAATACTCTTTTGATTATTCTTCTTTAGGGAGTACTTTGAGGAGTGGCTTTTTAGGCATTCCTTTGGTATCAGCAGAAGAACTTCCTTTTAAACTGTACTTTTAGGTGCAGCTGTTTCTTGCACAGAAATTTATTTTCTTGATACTCGGTGTGTTGAAAACTAGCAAGCAATTGTGATTTAAAGCAGTGGGATCTGGTTTGGGATTGGGATTATGAGCTGGATGGGGCAGTTTTTGATAGAATAGGAACATAAGAAGCACTGTTTTATATCTTTTTTTTTCATGGAGGCAATGTGCCATCTCTGTTTTCACTCTTGCCCTAAGAGGAGCCTTAACTGAGAAACGGGAGTCCTAACGGACAAATGTCTGGCTATGGAGATGGAGAATAATTTCGTAATTGGGAAAGCTTTTAGAAACAAGATAGTAAAAAAAAAACCACTCTCAAAATATTTTTTGTGGGGACAAGTGAAATTAGGAGTTGCCTGTGTATCAATGAGGCTTTGATGACTGATGCTTCAAGTGCCATTTGGACACTGGACATACGTCATTTGGAAAACAGAAAGCTGATCTATGCGTTATATTTGCAGAATTCTGTGCTCAATGAATGTAACTATGAAAAATCCAGCAAGCAAAGGCACATTGCACAGAAACATGAAAGCCTTCTTTCTGCCTCTTCTCTGCCAATTGGGTGCCGCAGAGTTCTAGGCTCTGAGCTAGCCAAACTCCAGAGAAATCAGGTTTTGGGCTGAGTTCTGTGCTTGGAAAACTGTTTCCATGCTTCTTCAGGGATAAGGCAGCATACTGGACAGAAGTGCCTTGCAGGTGGGATTCTGCCTTTTAGGTGAACTCTGCTGTGCTGTGCAGCAGTAAGAGCATAGTTTTGGGTTGGAGGGGGTTTTTTTTTTTTTTTGGAAGTTATTGCAAGAAAGATTTTAATGAGGTATTTTTGCTGGTGTTTTTAAGGAGATCCTCTCAAGACTAAAGAGCACCATGAAAGGATGACTACCTCCATCCTTGTTTGAAAACTGAACAAGCAGGTGACAGAGGCTGATATAGGTCAGTTACAGGTAGGAGTTTGTCTTTTTTGAAACAGAATAAAATGAAGGCAAGCGGTTCATATTTGCATTAGAAAATATGGAGCTGCTAGACTAATGTGCAGAGGGGGCATGTGTGAAAAATAACAGTTTAGGAAAACAATCTTTGCAGCTCTCTGAGAAGGATTGGTACCCACAGAATGAGTCTGTGTGGATCAGAACTAGGCAAGGGGATGCTGAGACCACTCCTGTGATCAAAGCTCTGGTGAGTATTTTAGCTGTATAAATGGAAATTTTCAGAAATACTACACAGACTGCAAGACCTAAGTGGAGGCTGGATGGGAGGGTTTAGAGAGCAGTCAGAATTCATGATGATGTCCAGGTTACTGACCTGAATGATGGGCAGATGTATGGCACACCTCTTATCCACCCATCTAACTTTTGGCCTTGAAATATAGGGAAAATTATCTGTACGGAGCAGCCATGTAGAATCTCCCTCTGTGTGCTTGTTTTCTCACGTGCAGCTGTCTCCTCCCTGTTTTACCCTCAATGTTATTGAGGGAACAGGGTGTTTTTAGGAGGAGCAAACGACTAACGAAGTCATTCCATGAGGGCAGAACTAAGAAAGCAGGTTTCCTTTCAGTGTTAACCCTCTGTATTTTCTTTGTTATCTCAGGCAGCTTCATCAGTCAGTAGATATTCAGAGATCTGAGGTACAGTTAGACTGAAAAAAAGACAGCAGTTTCCTTGGACAAAAGGTTAAAAAGGGTTGAGGCTTCCACTGGTAATGCAATCCCATAATTTTCCATATAGATGCTTGTGAATGCCTATGGCATATTTACTGAAAATATCTTTTGGGTAGCAAGCATGGTTGAACAGATGGAGCAACAACGGGTTTCTTTTAAAGATTTTTTTTTTTTTTTTTCAATCCTGGACCCGTTTTGGCCAGGTTTGCCTCTCTGTAGGCTGGAAAGGAGTGATTGCGTAATAGGCAAAGCCGTCTTCAGGTCACGCTGGGACAGCCGTTCCCTGTGATGTAAACAAGCATGGCTGACCAGGAAAGTGAACGCAAGGCGTGTCACAGCCCATGGCTCGGATTCATGACCCTTCTCTGCTGCCGCTGCCAGCTTTGCTTTGGGAGGCTGTGGCAGGATATGCGGCGACACTAAAGCTCTGCTTGGGACCGATCCAAAGCCTGGTGAAGTCACTAAGAGCCTTTCTCTGAAATGCACTCAATTTTGAGCCAGTTTGCAGCTGAACTGTTCTGTCACGTGAACAATACTGGTTTGAATGTGTGACTTGCAGTGGGAGGAGAACGCTTTTTAATGAAGGCTTTCCTCAAAAAACCCATGGGTGGTTAAGTAGATTGAGTTGAGAAGATGCTTGGATTTGAATTAGTTCTTGAATTAGCTAATAAAACCGAGTGCGGTGACTCAGTGAGTTGGTCATGGTTCTTTCCAGCTTTCCTTCCACCCAGCGTGGTCTGTTCCACACTTAAATGCTGTAAACCTCGTGGAAGTCTCGCTCTGCCGTTGGTGGCGGAGCTCAAAAGTGAAGGCTAAGTTTCGGTTTGATTCAATCACATAAATCTAGAATAATATTCTGAAAATAGGGATTGCCAGGAGCAGGTCCTAGACCTGAGTATCTGAATCAGCAGCAACCACGTAGAGGCCTTCGGGGGGAAGGAGAATTCTTAAGACTGGAAGGGAGATTTCATTAATACCTGCAGAAAGCTGGAGTACTGTTAACACTGGGAGAAAATAGATACGTGCATAGTTAAAGCACTGACCTGAGACTTGGGAAATAGAAAAAAAAATTGTATTTAGCCACAGATTGAGGCTTGTACTCAGCGAAGTACTCGGACACCCTGTGTACTGCTGAACTGAGGCCTGTGGTAGCTGCCTGCCTAGTGAGAATAGCCTTTATTTCTCCCAGCTCTTCCCCATTTTCTCTGCTGAAGTTTGTAAACCTTCTACTAGATCTGAGAGTCTTACTACTTATATTTATACAGCATCTAGCACTGTGGTGCTTTTCTGTTTGCTGACATCAGAAAGCACTATTGTAGTACAAATAATAAAAATATGTATAAGAACACCAGCCCAACAGACCTCAAAGCTCATACTTTGTAACCACACTAGGTTAGCTTACACATATTTTGCCAAGCTGATTCTGATAGCTGTCTCCTGTACAAGTCACTGCTTATTTTAAGGTCCCAGCTGTAATGTAATCTAAATATTTAAAACAACCACTTTTTCTGCTGGAACTTGAGGACTGCTCTGCGCTGAGGGTGGAGTATGTTATATTTATTAAAAGCTAATGCTATGAAAACATGCTAAAGGGATACATCAGGTTTGGTCTGCTTCCTGTGGCTAGTGATCTGCCGTGGGACAAGTTAGAAAAACAAGTTTACTACTGTTCATTTAATGAACACCTCCACATAGTGTATGCACAGTTTTGTTTTTCTTTTTTTTCCAGTGCTCAGGTAGACTTGTTTTGGCTTAAGAATACACACACAGACTGTACAGCTGTTGGAAATATTAACCACCTCCATAGGATTCATGTTCAGCAGCTTATCTATGGGCTCGCTGTATTTCTAATTAAAATTTGCCTGTAAAGTAGGTTGAATTAAGTGGGATTTATTTAATAATAATTTTTGAAAAATTATCACCATTCTAGCCTGCTGCAGGAGAGTGAACAGGCAACCAGGAGGAGATCCACATTCAGCGCTTTGAAACCAACCATAAGTGCAATGGACTAGATTAAAATTTTGAATTAAGGAATTAATTTACTGTCCTGGTTCTGGCTAGGATAGAGTTGAAATTCACCTGAGCTGGGAGGAGAACTGGAGCTGGTGGCCCCTATGGCTGGGGCACCCAGCTGGGGTAGGTTACTAATTAGCAAACAGCTGGGGTTAATTTACCCAAATGAGCCCAAGGGCTGTTCCATCCCATGGGACACCATGCTCAGTGTATCAGCGAGGAGGGTGCTGAGGGGAGCCTCCTGCTACGTGGGAAGAAACTGGCTGTTGACCTTTGTGGTAAGGCATTGTACTGTATCTGTTTTCCATCCCTGTTTTCTTTTTCTTATGTTATCACTCTTAAATTTATTTCTGTTTCATCTCAACTCACGCATTTTTGCTGCCTTTTGTTTCCCAAAATACTCCCCTCTGTCCCACTGGAGGGTGAGGGGAGTGAGAGAGAGAAACTGTGTAGTCTGGTCCCCATCAGGGCTGAACTGTGCCGTTTACATAGAGTATTAAAGCCTGTAAAGATTTTCGTGGTGTATTTGAGATTAGTACAGCAGGCTCCCTTCTCTTGGATTCCGCTTACCTTCAAGCGCGAGTCTGGCATTTTCAAAAATAGCCGTGCTCATGCTTGCATTTGAGATTCAACTTTAAATGCAGCCTGAGCGGTGTTCCCATGACTGTGTGCAGCCTGGTCAGGTGTCGCTCTGATCAGTGCTTTCAGAGAATCCTTCAGGAGCACCAACTATTTATTTGAACCTTTGTGCCACAGTGTGAGGTGGGAAGGTTGACAAGGTAGTGTTTATGAAACAGTGATTTTTCTTTATGTGGCATCACTGCTAGAATTCTCTCCCTGTTCTTCTGGTCTTTATCTTCTTTAGGAATCATGACATGTTTCAATTTGGATGCCTTGATAATTAAAGTTATTTCCTTTCTCTCTTTTTTTCCATAACAGTTGGAGTTCCTGTATATTTGGCTGATCAGATACGTTGTTGTTGTGCTTGATGTGATCAACAGTAGATTTTCTGCCTTTATCCCTAAGGGAAATTATTTTAAATGGTGATTTTTTTTTTTTTTCCCCTCCTTAAGATGTGGCTAGTTCTCACTCTTCTGTGTTACTATCATTCTTTCCTGATAAATAGACATGGAGAAAAAGTATCCATCGATGTCTGTATGCAGCTGATCTCTGCCTTGAGAATATACCAGACCTGAAGTAACTTGCTGTGTATTGCAGTCTCCTCATTGCAATCTTGAACGCCTTGTGACTGGTAGGGGTCTGATTTGCTATTAGAATTTCTTCACAAGGCCCCGGATTGTTAATGTTTCTCTTGACTGAATAGCTACTCCGCTGTCTTTATCGCTACGTGGTCCAGTTTTAACATCTCCAGGGTAAATGTGTAGGATGATTAATTGCAATTACAGCAGTGAGCTGTGTTTACGGCCTCTTTGAAATGGGGAAGGTTGAAGTTTCTATTCCACCCCTTTTTGTGTTAAATAACTCAGGGATATCAGCTGGTGTGGCAAAGTGGCAAGCCTTTTTTATTTCCAATTTATTTAAAGCTTCTGCAACACAGAGGCAGATTTTTTTTTTTTCTTGTGTTTATGGTAAGCTGAAAAGGAGCAGCATTGTCCTTGACACTTTCGCAGTGTTGCAGTCCAGTCCTATATAAAGTTGGTGAAGATTAAGTATCTTAAAGTCATGAAACCTTGATCCCCTTTCTTAGCAGGTATGTGCCTCACATTGTGGGAGGGAAAATGCAATAGAATCCGCTGATTATTCCAGTTAATGATGGTGATTTACCCAGTAAAACTCTTTACTTATGTATGCTTGCAGTTTATTCTGCCTTGCTTTTTGGTTCCTTAAAAGGCTGAGATTCCTGGGTTTTATTTGGAAAGAGATTAAGAGAGAGGAAGCAAAGTTACTGAGTAGAGGCAGTATCTAGAAGAGTTTTATCCGTATATTCAGTCTGTGTGGAAAAGGAAGATGGCTGGGCATTTCTGTGTGACTTGACCATCTACTTTGTGAGTACTGGAGGTGAAGTCAGCCTTTGTCCTTTCTGCATCCACCAGATAATCCTGAGGTGAGCGAGTAAGTTCTGAGTGTTCCTTTTGCTTCGATACCTCCGCTGACTGAGGCAGCGCTGCACGCTCCACGCTGGAACACCCAAAGAGGACTTGAGAAGAAGGCTCCAGAAAGTGGCAGTGTCCTTTGAGTGACTGGCTGCTACAGACAGACTTAATTTATCCTTTGTTCCTCGCAATCTAGCTTTGCCCTTGTACTGACAGGACTCAGCCCGTTGTCTAAGGAGCAAGCTGTGCGGTTGCCGATCCTTTGTTTGAATGTTTTGGATAGCTTGCCTGTACTGAGTAATGGAGATGAGGTGAATGGCCTCAGATAAAAATGGGCACGGCACTGAATTGAGGCAGTTTGATATTACTTGGTCCTGTATTTATTATTTTTTTTTTAAAAAGCTTGCTTGTGCCTCATGGTTACTCTCTGTTTACTCTGTTGTTTGCTTTCTTTTTGCATAAGGATTTCCCTGTAGTTTACTAAAGCTGAAGTCTGTAAACTACTACATTGAACTGAGCAGAAATATCTTCAGATGCAGTGTAATGGCTAATTACTTCCCGTATCCAGGGTTGTATCTTTTCTTTGGCTGTGTTATTTATAAAGAAAGCAGGTGCCTCATCTTCTGCTAAATGTCTGCTTTATGTGCTCTAATCATATTATTACATGGTGGTAATTAAGCAAGGGATGCTTGTGTGATCTGCAAATGAATCCTCTTCTCTGGTAGTCTTGAGTAGACGTCAGAGTACTGTGGCCTTCAGTAGCCAGCGTTTTGAAATCCCTCTACATGTAGCTAATGAGAAAAACACACATAAATTCAGTTTAAGCGCAGCTATTTATTAAGAATTTTGCAAGACGTAGTATATGCAACCCCAGTTCCAAAGAACTGACTGTTTTCAGAGAAGATACCCTGAGTAGGTGGATTGGGAAAATTAAAAGGGGGAGTAAAGCATTCCTGACAATCCCTAGTATCCGTTTTACTGTTTGTTTAATCTGTGCTTGCTTTTATTCCTTTGGTTGGGGTGCTGAATCTGGACAGATGATTAAACTCATCTGTTTTTCTTGTCCCAGCAAAATGTGTTGTTTTTTTCATAATCATTTAGGGTAGGTCTAACTCTACTTCCAGTGAAGTAAGAGGAAAACCATTCCTGAAAATCTCACCATTAGTGTTCAGAAATGCAGTTTTGCCTTGTTTATCCAAGGCAGAGGTTGGTTTTTTTTTGCTGCCTCCTTCTTCTGTTCAAAGATTTAGCAGTGAATGCAGACGATGTTGCTTTTAAGTTGGTCTGCATTGTTAGCTCACAAAGCTAGTACGGCAGTTGGAAGCCCAATAGTAATTTTAAGAATCTAAAATATGTGAAAGTTGGAAAAATGTCCTTTGCCAACAGAACAACACTCAGTTGGTCGTGCTCTTCAGTTCTGTGTGCGTATACCTGTATTGTCCGAGGTAGTCTTGTGGAGACCGACTTGAGGGGGTGCCAGGTAAGCGTGCTCTGGAATTGTTGTGGTATGGTCCTTTCCCTGATACAATGGACCCTGGGAAAAAGCAGAAGTGAAAAAGAATCAGCCCGCTGTTGGCATGATTATGAGTGTAAGCCTTTACTTCTGCATGCTACAGTGCCGTGACACAGAGACTTACCTTGGGTTACCTTCAAACATGCTGAAATTGTCTGCGTGGTACAGAACTGTGTTAGATGTAGTCCATCAACAGCCAGTTAAAGTATTTTGGAAGGTATTTTTCTCATTATTATTTTAGTTGGCCTAAAAATCAATGTGTTAAAAAAGGCAAATTCATAAGAGATATTCTCAAGGAAGCAGCATCTGTTGATAGTAGTGTTTTTGTTTTTTCCCCCTCTAAGTTCATGGCAGCTCCCACTGTTTTCTGACCCTCTTCTACTTTGAGAGTATACAGAAAATAAAATTCTTCTCCTTACACACCCTCCAGAAATTGGCAGATAGATGATCCTCTTCTGGAGGAAAAAAATGAAGAGGTCATGTCTGCTCTCCTGAAAACCTGCAAATCTAAGAGCCGCATCCAGCTACCTCCTGAGAAGATCCCTTTAGATATTAAATTTTACTTGTTTTCCCAAACATGATAATAAGCTGGGGTGAAAGATACCACTTGGACTGAAGCTTCCATCTGTTTGTGGATGGGTAACTGTCTTTTCTAGCAGAAATACAGTGCCTTATGAAAATGCATAAGCCATTTTTTAGTCATCCTTATTCCCACAGGGAATAAAATAATATCCATAACAATCTTTATTTTTGCAGGATGTTTTGGTCTGATTGCCTGGTCCTCTATGTGTGTTTGTGTGAGAACATAATATAGTGAAAATACACTCCCATCTAAGTTGAAAAATGCAGAATTTCTGAGCTGTTACATCGCCACCTTCCCGGTATAAATTCACTCTGTTCAGTCTATTTTTATAAAAATTGTAAAATTTACAGGTACTTCAGAATATCTGGGAGAGCAGGCCCATATACTGTACCTAGTGACTTGGACCTGATTTCAACTGGATTGAAAACCTTCTGCAAGCTGTCTACAAAGAGCTGAAACTAGCCTGCACCATCGTGTGTTGATGTGCATCTCTTTATCTCCATGTGTTAATGCACTCCATCGTTCCTTCTCTCTCTCTTGCTCTCATCAGAATGCATTTCTGCGATGAAGTCTGTCACAGTATGCCGATGATCAGGAGCTGGCCCTCTGTCCTCTGCAGCTCTGGAAGGAGGGTCCAGGGAGATGTGTATTCCTTCCATTTTTAAAAATGGAAAACTCCTCAGAATATTTAGTTTGATGAAACTTCTAAAACTCTGACAGAAATGAGAGAATCTTTACTTACTACTGTGCTGCATATGTGGAAAATTTTCCAGTGTGTAGCAACTTAAAAAAAAAAACTCAACCAAACACAAAAAAACCCGGGGGGGGGGTGTGTGTGTAGGAAACAGCAGCACAGTTAATGACACAAGAAGTGAGATTGTTGTTACAGGAGTGAATAATGGGAGATAGGTGCCTTAGAAACGCACTTAGCATCTAGTGTCCAGAACCTTGCTCTTGTCTCTTCTGCCTGGGCCACAGCTATGGGAAAACCATTGTGCGCTGTCAGAGAGGGTGGGAAGTGCTGTACCTGCGCTCACGATCAGCTCTGTGATCAGTGCGTTCCTGGATGAAGGTTATAAGCTGAGATCGTGGAGCTGGACTGGTTTGTCATCTTGGGGCTGTCTTTCAAGGGTATCTAGTACTTCAGGAATTTGCTGCTGCTTCATCTGTTTGCAATAACAGAAATATTTGTGTGTTTTGGAGCCAGGTGGTCTTCGTGGAACTCTGAGCAAATGTCTCCATGGCCGAGTAGCGGATGGGAGCGGGAGCTGTTCCTAAGACCCTGTTGCTGTGGTATCCCAGCATCAGTTCATAGAGCGCGTGGAAACTGGTGACATACAGAGCTTTTAAACCCCAGTTTAGTCAAATGCTTGAGTGCTGCTTGTTTGACTTAAGTCTCAGAAGCAAATCCATTCATACGCAGTAATGTGCTTACACAGGTGTTCATTATTGTTTGTCTTGCTCATAGGGGGGCCTGATTCGAACCCCGTAATGATACCTAGAAATAGTAAATAGTTAATTGTGATGGGCCTTGGGACAGACTCTTCTGACCAGTATATTTGTCCAGGTTTTGTTGGATACCAAAAGCTGTCTGGATGGAACTGCTTCCATAGGTTCCCTTTTGTGGGATTGCCAGTACTCCTGAAAACCGTTTGAGATGCTCCAGGCTCTAAGACCCTACAGTTTGGGTGGAAATATGTACAGTATATAAATGACCCTTTCTATATATAGATTTTATATATATTTATATATTATACGTATAAATCTATTTATATAGATTTGAAAGCTTTTCTTTGCAAGAAGAAAATGCCTAGTGAGAGAGGACAAATGGTGAGAATGTGTGTGTTTAAGGGAAAAATGGTTGGTCGTGGGTAGTTCCACACAGCTGGCTCTTCAGAGCTGAGTTTTAGAGTCAGTAAAGATCAGTGAGCTGGTCCTGAAAACGCTCCTTCAGAAGTACGGTCTTCCTGTTGTGCTGACTGAAGGGAAAAATATGTCTGTGCTTGAGGCAGCTTTCTCCTGTTCGCTCCACTAATGTGGATGGGTGAGTTCTCCCGCAATGAATACCACTCTGGAGGGAGCAAGCGCTGGGGGTGTGTACGGGCATACAGTTCTCTGGATCTTCTGTTAGCCTTCAACTCTGTCTCAGCATCAGAACTAACAGATTTTAAGTCTACATCATATGTGCAGGAAAAGCTTTAATGTTTAGGCTCTGCTTTTTCCGTCTGATTACTGCTTGCCTTTTAGCAAAGGACGTTTGGATTGGCCTGCCACTGGAATGCCGTTTTCTAAATTAATTAAGCACCAACTCGTAGGTTAATGAGCATGTTGGGGAAGGGGGAGGGTGTCACTGGTGATTTTGCTGGTGCTGCTTTGGGGTCCTGGTTTTCAGAGAAGACTACTGGAGGCTTGTCCTCCATTTTCTGCTGTAGAGTTTAATCAATTGAGACAAGTTGCTGAGCAAATACAGAGGAATTTACAGTGCTTGAGGAAGGAACGACCTAAATATTTGCCCTGTGATGCTGTTGTGGCTTATTTCCATGTGAAATGTAAGTAACTGAGGGAATAACAATCATTTTTGGTTATTTCAGTGGCATTGGTAAGATAAAGTATGAAAATCATTTGGGAGGGTGTTCAAAGCATAACAAAACATGATGTACTCCACTGAGTTACTGGAGTGAAACACTTGGGGCTCATGAGAGCACCCCCTCACCTTATGCCATTGACTTCTGTGGACCCTTTGGCTATTGGGTTCACTTTGACTCGTTTCATCATTTCTGAAGAAGACAGCATCTCCTTTTTGAAAAGTACTCTGGCTTTTCTTTTTGTCAAGCAGGTGAAGTGAAGATGGACATTCTTGGCTTTGTTTGGCAATAATGTAATTGGTGATGACCATGCCTAATCAGTAGGAGAATTCCTGATTTGGATGGGGGGTGTGGTGACTGTGGTGCTGCAGGTGAATTGGCTCCTCAGTAACTGGAAGTGGCTGATGGCTGACTGATGGGCTGTGATATGGGAGGTGGATACTGAGGCCTCTCAAGCCTTAGAAGGATGCCATTTTCACAGCAACTTGCAGTCTCAGCTGGAATGACTAAGGTAGGGAGTCCCTCCTGCCAGGTTTGTGTCATTCTATTTTTAACATACCTCTGATTTTGGAAGGAGAAGAGTCCTACAGAGAAATTTGTTAGGAGCAGCCCTAAAAGGGACCCTCCAGGTTCTGATTTATTTATTGATTTATTTTTAACCTGCCTTTGCATTTCTGAGTTCTGAAGTGAAGTAGATGCATTTGGAAAGCCCTTAAGTAAGTGTGCAAATACTGTTTGTTAACAGCTGGCTTACTATGGGGAACTGGCACAAGAGCTTGTGTTTTAACAACTGTTAGCTGTTAAAACCAAGCTTTCATCGCATAAAGTTTAAGAAGAGCAGATAGACTTGAAAACTGCCTCAAAATAAGATTTTTCTGAGTTAAACCCTATCTGAAACCTGCCATATTTGAATGACTTTTCTCTGCCTTCCCTCTGGAATGTGAAGAGAATGACTATGTGGGTTGAGGCACTGGTCTGGAATTTGAGGTCTGAGTTCAATTTTCCCTTTTCCAGCTACTCTGTATTTGACCTTGAGTAAGTGATCTAGTCCCTGATATTACAACCAGTTAAACTTGTGCCTGGCTTAATTTATGTACACGAGTTGTGCCTTTGGAGGAGACTGTAAACAAGTTAGAATTACATGCCTAGGAAACTTGTACACGGGGCTTTTATTTTTAGGTTTCAGTTTGGATTTGTGAAAACTTCTACATCCGAGTAAAACTCTAGCTTGCTGCAGACTGGCATGAACAGCGAGAGCCTGCACTCACAGAAGTATACCAGTGCAAACGCATGGTGTCTTACCAAACTTCTCCTCCTTTTGTTCTGCTGAGTCGCAGAGAGGCTCTTTCTCCCCTCCCTGGCCGTTGCTCTCTGGCAGTCAGTGTAGCAAAAGTTCTATGCAATGACGAGCTTCAGTGATTATTCCATTTGTACCCACATAATATTTTCCATTGAATTTACTATTGTGGCTGAAATCTTAAAATTATATAAACAAATGGATATAATTTCCCGATGTAGAAAGAATGGAACTACTGAAAGAGTGGGTTTGCAAGATTTTTGGGGGCTGTTTTTTAAATGTTCATTTCCAGTTGTAATTTATGACCTATTTTAGTTCTAGACCCAAATTGAAAAAGCATACAGTAAATGGAACAGAACTGATTGAACCCAGAGACTTGCCTGGTACAGAGATGAGGAGGGAGTAAGGATGCATGAAAAACTTTTTCTTTATTTGAAAAAGAATATGCAAAGAAGTGTCTGACACTAATTACACTTTGCTCTTCCTGAGGAAGAAAGCTGCACAGCGGTAGCAAGCGGTGGCAAGATCCGAGTGCTGCAGAAAACGTGAATATTTAGGAATGTCCGGACCAGCCATGTTGTTTCTAACTAGAGGTACTGGTTAAACTGTTGAATTCAAGGGAGAGGTTGGATTTCTGATGTCATGGGGAAGCATGTGGGGACACTGAGTCACTAGAGATGGTTGAGCAAGTGCAATGCTTGTAGACATGCTTGACAAGTTCCTTGTTTCAGTCTCTGCGAAAAGCCTCACTGGTACTAGAAATTAATCCTGAAATGGTACAGAATGTGCCTTCCAAAGAGCTTCGAGTAGTTGGAGTAAAGGTAAATTAAGTAATGGCCCTGGAGCCTGTGTGAATGTGCAGCTGGAGCACTATGAAGAGCTCTTTGGTGTTTTCCTTGTTTTGCAATGACTCTTGCACGGTGTGTCCTGATCAGCTTTGAGTGGAGATGACGAAAGTTTTCAGTGCAGAGTGAATTTATTTATTGTTCTAAGCGCTGTTTCGGGTCTCAAGCTTGTAAAAATTACCTACAGGGTAAATGGAAATCCAGTTCCTCCTCTGATATTAGATAGATGCATCTGAAGCAGAGCGATCAAATGGTTAATGTGAAAACGGCTGCCTCTTCTGTCTTTCAAATTGTCTCAGCAGGGGTTGCATTTCATGGTTGACATTAGCCATGCTGTTCCAGCTCCTGCTTCTTTCACATCCTGATTTTTCATCCCCCACCTCCCTCCTTATGTTTTTTTTTAACACATCTCTTATTCAATGTGGTTAATAAGCAAATTTGTCATCTGCTTATTTTTGTCTTTGCTAACACTCCCCCCACCCTCCCGCTCAGACCAAATTAACAGTAAGCCAGTGAATTGAAGATAATGCTCCTGTGAATTATCCTTTGCTGCAGGGCAGCTTTGCATTTGCAGCACCAAGCAGACTTCAGTTGGTGTGACTAAAACCAGGCAGCGCAAAAAGAGCTGGGATTTCCATTCCTGACAGGAGGGGCTCGTGGGTGTTGATGGTGGGTGACTGAGCTTTAGGAGGCAGCTCCTGACGGGTTCCTTTTGTGGGGACATCTTTGGCTGCTCTGTCTTGGCCTTGTCCCGTGAGTTGCTGCATGAATTGTGCTTGCTCTTTACCTTGTAAAAAGGCAGCACAGACAAATACAGCATGGTTACTTCTTGTTGTTTGTACAGCGAGGGGCCCTTTGTGAAGGTGGGCGTCACGTTCCATGAGGCGTAGTGCGAGCTCCTAGTAAGAAAGCAGGCCTTACTCTGAAGATCTTACATTGCAGCCAAGAAAAAAGAAACAAACACACGGACAGGCAGCATTGAAGGGGTTTGGTTTTTTTTTTGAATGAGAGGATCATGGTACAGTAAATAATGGGCTCAAAGTAAAATCTGTTGAAAAGAGAGAGGTTTGATCCCCCCGTTTGCATATTTTGTATGCACATAAATGATCTCTCTTGAGGAGGGGGGAAAAAGGGGCGAATATTCCTGTTATCCTGGTGGTATAACATGAGCTTTCTTTAGAAGAGTCACTTCTGAGGTGGCCAGAGCATGCTCCGTGAGCACTGGCACTTACAAACATAGCAGTCCTTCAAGCTGTGTTTTTTGTATTTGGATTATGCAACGTGAATCCTTCTGCTGGAAGGACAGGAGCTGCTCTGGAGTTCTACGGCTCATTCTTTCTGCAGAGGCCTTAGCAGTGCGTGTATCTCGCACACACAGAGAGAAAGGAAGAGAGTAAGGTCGGTGTCTCTGTTAGGCCCTGTGAATCGGACGCGGTCAGAGCTACCGAAGCGTGAGCTGTGCAGGTTCAGCCGTTCTGTTGTACTTCGCTTGCACTCCTGCTCCTGACGGCCACAGAGAACGGGAAGTGTTAGGTAGGCCCTCTTCCTATGCTCGGCAAATTGGCTCCTGTTCACTGAAAGCTTTCTCAGACTGTCGTAATTACCATGGTGACACAGATGTGATAGGTGTGAGCATGTATATAAAGCAGCTGGAGTAAAAACTGTTTTTTTCATGTAGTGAATAAAGAAGTTCCATTGTGCTATTGTTCCCATTCATAATTGCTGAGCACTAGTAAAGCTTTTCAGCTGGGTGAGGGCAGTCTGGAGAGTCAAGACCAAAGTATGGTCTAATGTATTTAGGAGCAAGGGCAGGATTCATGTATTGTACTAGTTCTGGGTCATATCCTAGTCATCTCTCTGGAATACTACAAGTTTAGCAGTCTGGCTAAATATTAATGTACTAAACTGAAATATGTCCTCTCCTCACATACACAAAATAACAAAATGTCAGAAAGGAGAGAAACCCATCACAATGTAACAGATCTATCCTTTTTAAGGAAGAATCTTGCTTTTTTTCTTTAAATGAAATACAAGGGAAAGTAACAGAAAATGAGTGAGTAGAAATTATAATCTCTCTGGGACCATGGCCTGGGATATACTGGATACAAGAACAAATTCATGACATAATTACCTAGCCAAGCCTAGCAAGCTGACTAAAGGTTGTTTCCAGTGATTGCTTTGGGATGCAATTGGTTTTGACAACCTTGAGTCTGTCACTGTCTTTCCAATAAAATGCGTTGCTTCAAATTAAGCAAAATAAGACCTTTCTTCTTTTTTATAGTCCTAAAAACTCTTGGGTTGTATTGTTCCTTTCTCCTTTTATCCTGAGGGCTTCTAGAAGCAACGGCAGTGGTGATTTGTCTCTAGATTCCAAGCTGACAAGAAGCTTTACAGTGTGTTAGTTAATAATTGGGGCACTGTGAACTTTCAGCAGCAGACTGACTATCACAATTAGATCTCTCTGTGCTTGATTTCTTTGGAGTAATGTCATACAAATCGGGAAATGGCTTTATAACTCTGTACACAAATGGGACGTTCTTGTGAACTTTGATGACCTTACAGATCCTGTAAGGTTAAGCAATGATGGCTTTTGGGTGGGCTTCTAGGTTGGAAAATACTGTTGTGCATATTGAGCAGTTGGTTCAACTTCCAGAGCCTGGGAGTTTAGTAGGAGACAGACCACCACCCACCGCTTTGCCCCGTTGCCGATGGCCTCAAAAGACAGGCAAAGGTTGGACCTGTCTGGTTCCTCCAGGGATCGAAGGGTTGAAGCATATTGTCTGCAGGTGCTTGTTGGATGAGGGGAAGGTTTAATTCTCCAGCGTTAGGAGCCTGTTGAAACTTTCTTTTGAGTTCCAATTTAGTTGACTGTCTTCTCTCCCTCTCCTTCCTGGAAAGGCTCCTCTCATTCGCTCCAGTCAATACCTCCTTGCTGCTTTGTCCTCACGGGACACCGGATGTCACATTGTCCTCAAATTAGCAGTCCCCTTGCATCTAAAAAAGGAGGTGTGAGACAGACATGTGTCCAGCGCTGCATGTGTTTGAGTAAATACGTTTCTGATCATCAGTACTCATTCTCAGAGTTTGCCTGGAATATTTCCTTCTTAACAATTTTATTTTGATCTTTAAATCTTAGGCACTTGGGTATAAGTTGTAGATGCTTGTGAAATCAGCTGTGCTGCTGGCAAGTCATCGAGACCTTTACTCTGTTCAAGGCACAGTTCTAAATGTTAGCGACTCTCTCTAGCTGCTCATGGAAACCTAGGTTTTTAAATTGCATTAGCTCTTTAAAACTTATTTTAAGTAGTCACAGAACTACCTTGACTTCTTGCCAAGACTGCTCATTTCTCAAATTCATATATTCTTGTTCTTTAAAATATTTTCTTTTTACTTACAACAGCCAGGTAAAATAAATAAAAACAAGAGGCGTGCACATCTGTCAGCTCATGAAATCTTAAAACGTTCTTTTCTCTAAGGATAGTAAGTACAGAAATTGAAATACAAAACAAAAGCAGCTCTTGAGAATGAATTACTCCTTTCCTAGTGTGATTCACTCTCCGGAGTGCTACGCTGTAAGTGCAGATGTCAGATAGCATTCCAAACAGCGTTCTGTGGAGGCAGTGTACAAAAGCTGAGCGTTTAGTAAAGCTGTGTTATCAGAAGGAGCTGTGTCTCTCGGGGTGGAGGCACGGTGCTGCTGCAGAGCAGCGTCTGCCAGGGCCAAGCCAAGTAACTATCGTTTCTGAGGATCTGACCATGCCTCCTTTTGTTGCCGTGTTTTCGTACGGACAGATTTCCTTTTGAAAACAGTGACTGAGGACATGGTCAGAAGGGAATATCTGTGTGAAAAAGTTATAACTGAGATACTGCCAAGGTGTCTTTAACTGTTAGCCCTCTAAGATTCTGTAAAAGAGAGAGTTGCTTAATGCGTATTTCTGATTTACCCACCAGACAGAGTGACTTTTAAATAGATTTTTAGTGGCTTATTGGATATTTAAAAGCCATAGCTAGGCCTTTGCCTGTGAATAAGGCACTCATCATGTCTTTCTGCAAATTTAAACAACTAATCTAAAGTTTAATTCCCAGCCCCTTCCCCCTTGCCCCTTCCAGTCATCCATGCTGTCTCCTTTTAATAGTTTCTTTTTCTCTCTGTAGACTCCAGGGATCACTAATTAAGAAATCAGCCCCCGGCTGGTTGGATAACCATTGGCAACTGCTGCGGTTACAGAGCCGCTGGTCTTCCCGAGTCCCTGACAGAAAGTGAGTGAGGATAGGAACACAGCTGTAATAGAAGAAGGGACAGATTACAAAACCACTGGGATTGAGTCTCTTCTTATCTGGCTCTGCCAAGCAGCAGGATATATGTCTCAATGAAATCAGAATTAGGAAATGACAAAGTGGAGTTTTGCTCTTGAGAGATGCTATCGGTATCCTTCTGCAAAAACAGGATTTGGAAAGCGCAAGAAGCTATTCAGGACTTATGGTGTGGATTGGTTGAGTTGGAGCTGTTCAGCTGTTCTTTACTGTGTTTGTAAGAAAAGCTGCCACAAAATCAAACTTTACAGTTTACCTGTTCCAGTGTTATTGTCTGTTGATGTTGAGTCGATTGAAAGTGTGACCTGTGAAAAACTGCCCTGACTTCTGGATTGTGGCTCAGTTGGCATATATGCTTTTGGTGCTCGTGAACACTGTGATAGGAATTTGGGCTCTTCTCATTAGTTCAAACTTGATAGGGCACACAGCTTTTGCTTCTTTAATAGGTTTTGGAAGAAATCTCTTGCAGTCCTGCTCTGTGTCCCAGGCTGAGTATTAGGCAGTCTAACACAAACACGCAGCCTGGCCGCGTCTGCCCTCGCAGTAAAGGTTGTTCCTGGTGCTCTGCCTGTTCTCCAGGGAAAGGACTGACATCTCAGCTCGGCAAGCAGGGCTGGTGCGTGCCTTTTTGTAGTTGGAGGCCCAATGGCTTACGAAGTTCCCATGACAGGTAAATACTGAGTTTGAGGAAAGATGGATGATACAACTCTAGTAATAGGGAGAACTTACAATTTTTTCCCAATTTCAAACTCAGCTGCCTTCTTGCCGTGATGAATGCATTCATCAAAAGTTCCCTAGTGATGCTGCCAGTCATTTCCAAGTGCATGCAGCTAATCAAAATGGATTCTGGGCACCATTTGGGCATGGCAAAGCAGCTGTGCTCCGCACCCAGAAGATGCAGCTTTCCAGCGTTTATGCGCACAGTTCCCTAGGGCGTTAGGTTATACTGGCTCGTACCTTGTGTTGGTAAAGTAGAAAGTGTGCTGTTTACGTTGTTTGTGGCTCCATCTCAGGGGCGCAGTGTCTGGTGTCAGTATGCACAAACCTCCTGCAAGGTTCAGAATGTTTCCTTTAAAAGTGCTATTTGGAGTGGTATTTATCGATCTAAAACCTGTGGGAGATTCAGATGTCCGTGTGGTGCATTCCACAGCCCGTGTAGATAATAACTCAGAGCTTTGTTAGATCCCTCCAGAGCTGCGTTGCCACAGGAAGAGCCACGAGTCGCTGAACGGAACCAGAGGGGTGTACGTATGCGTATCTTCCAGTCAGGACAGATGAACCACTGAGTCCAGAAGGAACCACCAGACTGTCAAAGTGCACCTTCCAAATACTGTAGCGGTCGTCTTGGTGAAGCTTGTAAAATGAAGACAATAAAGGCAAGGGGGACTACTTGTTACAAATTGAAAATGTAGATTTCCTGAGAAGGGACACGGCTTGCGTTTTGTTTCTTGTTAAATTCCAGGTGAAATGCTGTGCTTGTAAGAGCGACAGAGACTCTTCAGAGGGTTGGCTGTGACTAAGGTGATTCCCTAGCGCTTGGAGGACCTGAGTTTGGTTGTCAACCCTGCCACACAGTTTTCTGCCTCATCTTACCATCTGCTGGAGAAGATGCAATAAGCCTTTCATCTTGAGTTTCAGATGATCATTTTCCCTGCAGAAGGCTTATCTCATTCTGTGTGGTGCCAGGATAATGAGAGTCTGCTTTCTGCTTCAGACAGCTTTAAATGCTGCTTAAATAACTAACTAAATAAAAAGTAATTGGGCTCTGTGCTTTCCCCCTCTCTTCCACCCTAGTATACTGGTAAATTAAGGCAGAGGTTCTGTTGGATTCTGTACTTAAACCTACAAATACTCATTTAGAAGTCAAATATACTTGGGCAGGTTTGGAATGAAGGGTTTGCATTTTGCTCGCTCTCCCTTTGCATATGGAAAAGGTTCAGTTCTCTGCCTGTGATGCATAAAATCTGAACACCTTTTATCCTGAACTGTCTCTCTGAGCAGCCTCTCGGGTTGCTGAAATGACTTTTAAAGAGTGGGAGGTGGGAAACCAACCAGGCAGAGCTGGGCAGGTGAAAAGCACGTACCTCCTGTGTTCGTAGGGGCCCCTCCTGGAACAGCCTGCCGTTGTGCTTCGCCAGCTGCTAGGCAAGAGTTACACGGGGGCAATCTTTGGAGGAGCACCACTTCTTCCTGCATGCGTGTCAGTTCTTGGCAAGCCTGCTCCCTGTCTCTTGAAGGGTACCTTAGCTGAATGGTTCAGTGTTTTAGACCTATCTCATTTTTATTTTCCTTAAATGCCTTAAGAGCTGTTGGCAAGTGCTTCTTGCCGTATTCATGAGGAACAGGGACTTGGTGATCTGGTGAGGAAGCCTGTGACGCACCTGAGGAAACGGTAAAATAACAGCACTGCGGACACTTTTCATTGCAGCTGCATTTTTTTGGTGGGGAGAGGCAGAAATCCGTGTCCTGCTGTACATCTACAGATGTGTACAGCATCTATGTACTGCTACACATTCTTGTAAGGATGCACCAAACAAAAACAGGTTGAAGAAATATTTCTTTATTAAGAACTCAAAAACTTGTATCGAGTACCAAAGTGAGTCCCTGAGCACTGCAGCTTTCTTCTTGCCTGTAGTTCTTCAGCAGCGTAGCAGTAAATGAAACTACCATCTCTCTCTCCCTTACCAGAGCCTTCCAGTTCTAAACTGAAGGGGCCGCTCATGAAACAAGGGAGGTTGGTTTATTTTAGACAGCTGTCTTTTACTGGAAGACTTCCCTTTTCTCAAAGCAATGCCTCTCAGTTTGGTTTTACAAGGATATTGAATACATCAGTCCATGCAATTTGTGCTATCACTCTTTGCTGTTTTTCTAAATGAAATAGCAGATACTTCTGTAAAATGCACTCTAGTCTAGCTTGGAATAGCAAACTCATGACTAAACATGAACATGGGGCTGGGGAGTTGTGCTTGCTATCGAGAACTTGTTTCATTTCTCCACTGGAACACCTTTCTGATGGTGAAACCAGAAATTTTTGGCCTATCACGGTGAAAATCTTTAAAGAGTGATCGCCATCCCATATGAGCACGTATCCAAGGACTTACCTGTTTCTTATTTTATATCTGACTTTGGATTTTGTGACAAGCTGGAGATCTCTTCAATGCCTAAACAAACTTGTAGGTCCAGTTATACTTTGAAGTTGAAGTGTGGGTGGAATTTATTATGGAGTCTGAATGCAAGAGGTCTGAACCCAGCTTTTCATTACGTTAGAAGTTTGTTTTGTAGTGTTGCTGTCCCAGGGAACTGTTAGAGGTTTGTATCTCTGCTTCCCCTACACCAGTAGCATGTTGTTCCCCATGGGACACGAAACTTCCAAGGAGTGCAGACCAGGACAATTTCATCTTATGATGTGGGCTCCAAAATACTTTGTCCACAGGGACTGTTTGGGCCATGCCCTGAGCGGCTGAAACAGCCATGAAATGGGTTCATGTTGTACCCTTCCTGGGTTGCCTTTGAGACTTGATGAAGATTCTGGGAATTGGGCATTACATTGATCTCTGTGTGTGATGCAGTACACGTTTTAAGCTTGTACAAAGAACTAGTGAAGGCTTCCGGTGGCTTCCCACAAAAGAAAGGATACGTGGTCTTTTAGGGTTTTCTGTATAAGCCTGTGGGAGAGCTGACACTTTGCGTGTGCTTTGAAGGTAAACAGAGATGATAGTCTCCACCTTTGTGCCTGGGTTCTGTGTAGGTCTGGAGGCAGCAGGCGCTGTCGCCTTCATTACAGCGTACATCTACCTTGTCATGGGCTGTGAGTTATGCTTCTGGAAGCTAGAGTAGTGTAGACCAAAAGACCTTATTAAAATAAATAATTTTCACCACATCAGTGGCCAGAATTATGCCATTTAATTAAAATATGTCTAGACAAATAACCTAGAGGGAGAGAGATATTATCTATAATATGTGTTTGAGGTTTCTGCATAGGGACCACGCTAAATAAATTTATGAATAGCTTCTTTTCTCTCCCGAGTATCTGGAGTCTTGGAGTACGGTAGCCACTGGTGGATAACATGGTTGTTTCTTGTGTACCTAGATTTGCATGCATCTCTTTGTTAGCAATTACTTTAACCTGTCTGTAAATAATATTTCTGTGAGGTATTGATTGACGCTTGTGGCTATTTTTTGACCTGACATTATTATTACAATGAGGTACTTTTAAGAGAGCACAAAAGGAACATTTCACAGAGGAATAAGAACTGATTCTTATCTCGGCTGCTCTCGTGTATGTGTAGCTTGTTTTGTTTTGTGTCGTTTGGCAGCTGACACCCCATCAGGGCTGTGTGACACCTTTATTGAAAATTAATTGAATAGTTATAATAAGAGATCTGAAGTTGCTACCGTACCCAGTGGTTGCTTGGAATGGTAGAAATAAACTGGCTTTGCTTGTAGCTGATTAGGAAAAATGCTCTGTTTCCTAAGGTCACACACTGAACTTGTTTCTTTCTTGCTTTGATTGTGAAGGACTGAAACTCATTCTGACTCAAAAGAAAAGAGGGAGGGACACTTTTTCAGGCAACTCATTCTCCGTCTGCTGTCTTTCAGAGAGTGATTTCACTCCTTCACTGCTTCTTTATCCATTTTGGTACTGAGCAGATGAATTTCAGACTTAAACTGAGGCGTCTGCACTTCTGGCTGCGGGTCCAAGAATAGCGATGTTACCAAAATCAGTGTTCCTTTTTCCCAAAAATACGGATTCTCTTGGGTGGGATATGGTAGGTGGAGTGACCAGTAACCTTACACGTTGTGCAGCCTCTCTTGCTGTTCATCAGTGGGGCTGAGAGCTGTTGATGATCAGCTAAAAGCATCGTGAACCTCGCCCTTCAGTTCTTCAGAGCTAGCTTGGAGAAGGGCACTTGGACGGTGTGTCACAAACCACAGCGCCTCGATGAATTGGTACGGAGCTCTCGGTGCGCCAGGTCGTGACCTGACTTCAGCCCGCAGAGGCTTCGGTTTTCGACAGGCTGCATCTCTGCCTTGGCTTTGTGTGGATGTCACCTCAAGGTGCTATTTTGAGAGTGTCCTGCTCTGGAGTTTTGAAGATAATTGCACCCTGGGGAAAGCAAAATCAGAGCCAGCTGTTCCAAATGGGCATTCCACAACCAACTTGCTGCTGGCAGTAGCCTCTCTTTTACAGTGTTTTTCCTAGGTTACTTTCAAGAATTATTTAATTTTATGGGGACTCGTTAATATTTATTGGTTTGTAACTAAGGCATTGGACTGAGACTTGGAAATTTGAGTTCAGGTCATAATTATGCTGACCTGTCCCTTCGTATTGTGACTTCCTTTATCTTTAGGCAGAGAGGATGGTAGGTGTCTATCCCTTGTGACAGTTGCAGGAATAGATTCATTTACACCTGTGACATTGTAATATGGTCACATAAATAATTTACTAAATAACATGGCGGGTAGAGGAAAAAGGGAAATAACAGAACAGACAGAAGACTCTCAGCGTGGCTAAAATGCTTTGCCTGTTACGAAGAGTTTGGCCAGTTCTATTCCAAACCCTTTCCAAGGGAGTAGATGGTCTTGATGAAAACAAATGATAAGGTCTTAGGACTCCAAAAATCAACCATTTGCTTGGCTTCTCTGTGCACATAATCAAGAATAGCCTTTTTTTCTGCTACGTTAGCTGTTCATGGAGTGGAGGATAACGCGATGCATGATTGGGGCTATCAGTGGTAAAATCAAAACAGACTAATTTCTATAGATATCAACTTATAATGCCAGAAACGCTTGTATTTTAGTGGGTTTGTCACACCTTGAGCATCTGCACAACCACTGAAGTATTGTTAATTGAGGAGCAGAGAAGCAAATTGTATTCCCTGTATGCCATTGCTCTTCAACAGTGAGTCATAAATATTTTAAAATACTTAATTGGAAGCCGTTCCTCATAGATGCTACAAAGTGCACTGTATTTGGAGACCCTTTGGAGCTCATGGGCAGGGTTCTGGGGAGGGTCTGCAGCCTAGCACGAGTCGAGCGGTGCCGCACTGGACTGAAATGCAGGGATGAGACAGATCTGGGCTGGGAGCCCAAGTACCAGTTGGCTCAAAACACATGGAACCTTTCCGCGTGAGTCACTGTGTCAGACTGCTGCGCTTGGGAATGACTGATAGGCCTTTAAACGTGCTTTGAGTGTGATGCAGATGGCTAAACTGGATTGCTGTAGATAAAATTCCCCTGTTTGCAGCTGAGGCAGCTGTAATGCCAAGCGATCTCTGCTTTCCTCCCTCCCTCACACGCTGCCGTTCTTCTTTGGGGATTCATGTGCAGGGATCTTGCTTGAGCAGAACTCTGAACTTCTCTAACCAAGTCAGGAGGCTTTCTGTTGCTCGAGTATCTATCTTAACTAGTCGTCAGGGAGCTTTTAAACATGAAGGTCCCATAATTTTCTTGTAGCAAGAGCGAGTGTAATAGGCCCAGTGACCTCCTCAAGGTCAGACAGTGGGTTGGTGCCAGAGTGGAGCCTAAACGAATTTACTTGTGCTCGAGTCTCAGCTCGTTGCTACAAAAAGTGAAGCTTTATGTTTGAAACGAAGGCGGATTCAGGCCGATTCTCTTCTAGGGAATACAATTGTTCTTACTTAATTCATGTGCTTAAGCGTAGTTCAGTGTCTGGTCTAGGACCTAAGTGCCAGAACTTTTTCCGTATCCTGCAGTTCTCCTGAAAGATGATAAATTATCCCTGCTGTCCTGGAAGGCTGGGATGACAAACTGCTGGATGTGCCTCCAGGAATAAACGTGGAGTGGAGAAAACAGGGAAGAGGCAGTTATATGGGCAAAGGTGTTGAGCTTGGTGATGAAGATCAAACGTGGCAGAGGAGAACCGGTGTATAAACGTATGAACGCGTTAGCTGTGAATTGCAGACAGAATCACTGAGACTGTGTGTTTAGTATTGAGATTTCTAACATCGTTGAGAATAATATGAGACAGAGAGCAGCAGCTAATTGCATAAATGAAGAAAAAGAGTGTTTCCTAACACACTGGTCACCTGTGCGGGAAGAGGTGACGTCCCTAACGCCCATTGCCCACAGTTTCTTGCTCCCATTTCTACAGAATCTATACAGAGGTGTGTGGTGGAAGGGCAGGAGGTTAACCTCAAGCTGTGGAGTGCCGTCACAGGAGCTGACTTCAGTAATGGCTTTCTGCAGAAGGGACGTTGAACTTGCGTAGCCGAGCATCAGCAGATCATGCAGAGCTCCTGCTCCGCTGTTTGGTTAGGAGAGCTCTGGTGTGCATTGAAGCTAGAGATCTTTTTTTGAAGAGGGTTTTGCTCCACAGTTGTGTGTGTCATTTTTATCGTAATTGTGGGTAGCACGTTTGTATTCGTTTTGGACAGGTTTACGTGGGAGTTGCCATACGGAAGTGCATATATGGAAAGGCAAAGCACTGTCAGTGTTGTTTATGAATAACAACCTAAAAAGGAGAATGCTGGTTCCACTCTGGCTCCGTGGTATTTTGAGGAGTGATTGGCATGAGCCTTCCCTAGAGGAGCACTGTACATCTGCCTCAGCGCTGCCAACACGCTTCCCTGCTCGCCGGCTCAGCGGGGTGCGGACAAGATCTAAGGCTTTCACACTTCACAGAAGGCTGCGGATCCTTTGTGTCGAGCAGAGCCCTTCTGGGCTGCACTGCAGTATGGTGTTTATCTGCTCAGCAAAAGATTTCTCTTCTCCTCCCCTCTTGCTTATTTCAAGAATAAACGTTCTATGGTAGCCAAGCCTCACCTGTAAATTCAGCGAGTGGCTTTATTTTTGTTACTTCCTCTGGGTTGGAAGGGTGGCTAAAGGCTCTCTGTGTTGTGACCTCAGCTACAAAAAGCCTGAAGTTTTAATTCTGCATTAAAGATTCAAACTGAAATGTTAATCAGCTTCAGAAAGACTATTTTTAGAGCTGCAGCCTTGGATTCCAGTTCAGTAGTTGCAGTTTGCCATGTGATCAGAAGAGAGAGAGGTGTTTTTCTTTCCCTGCATGTCAGCTCTCTGCTGCTGGGTTTGCTGCGTGCATTCTGCGATTTAAACTGTCCTTAAAGGAAATGCATGTCTTTATTTTACTTAAGTTTTCCTAAAAATGACTGTCCTCTGACGTTTGTATTGTAGTAAACAGTCTGATCTTCAGAGATTTTTCTATTCTGCATGGAAGTTTGGCCTGATATCGCCAGGCAAGATGCAGGGGATGGTTTGAAAAGCCTAGATCTTCTTCAGAAAGGTCTTCATGAAGAGCTTTAAACTTATTTTTTTATGGCTAGTGAAGTCAGGAGAGTTTTTGTGAAGCAACTAGCTAGCATCGGTGGAGTGCGATACTGCTACTGTAGCTCTGACTGCTAGTCCAATGTGCAAGTATCTGTCAAACCACACTAGATGTTGGGAGCTTCCAAAGCAAAAGTTGTTTTGGAGCGAGCTTAGAATCTGCCAAAGCAGTTGGTAAAATTTTACTAATAGCTTCCCTTAGCGTTAACTCATTGCAGATGTGGATTTATGATTACTTATGGTTTCACTAATTTAAACAAGTTTTTTGAAAACTGCTGTTTCATAATTAAAATGAAGTTGCCCAGAGAGGTTGTGGAACCTGCACCCTTGGAGATACTTGACTGGACATGGCCCTGAGCAACCTAAACCCTCTGTGAGCAGGGCGTTGGATTAGATGGCCACTGGATTTCTCTTCCAATCTACGTGATTTTATGAATCAAACCTAACATCTGGATAATCTCTTACCTGTCGTTGTGGTGACAGGAGCCATTGAAGATATGTGTAGAAGAAATGGCTTAATTACTTCCCCTTCTCTATGAGGATCTCTAAGCAACTTATAAAAAGTAGCGAATGAAACCTCTCTCCCTCTTCTCCCGTCAGTAAAGGACAATAAGAAGGAGTTAAGGAAATACTTGATTATGATCACAGTGACAAGATGGGATTAATCTGGTGCTAAAGTGTCCCTGGATGCACACTTTTTGACATGATACGTGTTAACCTAGAATGAATCTGTAGGGGCCACACTTCTGTCTCAACCCTGCATTTCCCATGGAAATGGCCTTGGAGGACTGGGCCTGCAGCTGGTGAATCAAGCACAGCAGAATTTTCTTGTTAACCTCATTTTTCTGCGTAGAAGGAGAAAATCATCTAGGTAATTCTGGAGATTAAGTCTCTCACAGGCGTGCATGATGCAATCAAAATGCAAGTGTACGCAACTCTATCAAACCCAGCGGTGAAAGTCCAATTGCCTAAATGCTTATGAATCAGAGAGTCGTTAGAGGTTTGCGGGGTTCGCTTGGTATTCTTAATACGGAGCCAGCGCGTGTTCTGAGGCAGCAAACAGCTTGGCAGGGGGACGACAGGGTAAGCCTAAACAATCCTTGGTCTTCAGGCTAAAATCCTCTTTGGAGGAAAACGAGGATACTGGGAGGGTAAGCAGGAGCATGAACCTGTTGTAGAAACAGGTGGGGTGTGAGAGGGTGAGCAGGACTGGTTTTGGTAAATGCGCAAGTACCCGTTTGCGCAGAGCGGGGTGGTAGCAAAGTCAGAGGATCCAGACACAATTCCAGGAAGTGAGAGGAAGGAGGGGCTGTTACCAGCAGTGATTGTTTCATTTAGTAATTAGTTCTTAATTCTCCTCTAAGTCAAATAAAGCAGAGGATGTGAGCTTCTGAGAACTGTTCCCTCCTCCCCTTCCCCACAGATCCACACCCTTTTTTGCATGTGCTCTTTCTGAGTGAAGACTGTATTGGTGCGAGATTGGATTGTGGGGAGCTTGCTGACCGTACAGAGCAGGTGCTTGGGAGTGTTGAGGAGTGTGGGGTCCTTTTCATGATCTGTCACTGGGGCACTGTGAGACCTTGGGTGAGTTGTTCCCCTCTCCTCTTCTCTTCCCTTCGTTTTACCTGGTAGATGCATTTGAAGGATGAACTAGAGGATCTAATATCTCATGCAGCAAGGCTTTTCTGGAGTGTGGTGAAGAGGAAAATGTTACAAGTCTCTGAACATTGAAGAAAAGTCTGTAAATTGTTGGTGTGCTGGCAGAGCTCCCCTCCCTCCCCTTTGCAAAGGAGAATCGTGTACAGCTGGAACACAGCAGGGCAGTGTAGGGTAGGCCTGCTGCTGGGAGGTGCTGCGACCCAAGTTGTCCAGAAACGACTGGTTTGTTCCGCTACCCTTTGGTGTTCACCCAGTGGTGGCTTTGTAAATGGCTCTGTGGAGAGGGGTTTATTTGTCCTCTTCTCTCTGACCCAGAGTGGCTCCTGATCTGGGTTAAGCAGAAGATTGTATGTGTTGGAATAGAGACTGCACGTGTTCCAACCTTGCCAGCAAGTGTGGAGGCAAGGTGTTGCCAGGAGGCAGGATGTGACCCAGGACACAAATGTCCCCCCTTCTGAAGGGGAGCTTTAACTCTGTGAGAGCAAGGGCTGTGTTTCTTGGTATTTTTGGTCTTTGTTCTTATTGTCAAACAGTAAGTCCGTTAATGACCGTGTTTGAGAGCACTGGTGTCATATCTCCATGGTGGACCACATCCAATACCAGTAAACTTTTCTTCACCCCGGTAGGAGGTCTCTGGCAGATCAAGTGCATCACCTCTTCCTTGCCATGCTAGCTTGGGGTGGGCCTAGGCTGCGAACCCAGTCTTTAGCTGCTGTGTATATCAGTTCCTAAAGAACCATGTGTGTCTCAACAGCATGGGTCTCCCTCTGCCCTTGCTTCTAAGCTCTCGTAGAGCAAAAGATGTCTTCTTGAACACAAAGTTGTCCTCAAACTGAAGCATACGGCTGCAACCATTCGTATTCCTTTCTTGCCTTCTCTCCATTGCTTCCCCTTCCTGAGAATTGAAAGGAGCTGTGTCTTTGCTACAAATAATGATTTGTAAAACTGATATTTGAAATTAGTGTCTGCTGCTGTCTCTGATGTTCTTGGCACTCTCGATTGCTACCCAAAGCAAGCTGGGAATTACAGTCTGTCGTTCTCTTGCCTCATAGCTCAAGGCTATATTTAGTAGTTCAAGTTGCAGCAGATCTGAAAGTTGTTCCCCTTAGCTGCCGCAGAAGCTAACGCTGTGAGAGGGTGCGTGGTTGGGTAAGTGATGACTTCAGCGCGCTGGTTTTCCATCAGGAGGACAGCTGAACCCGTCCATGCGGTACTGCAGGGATATCCTGACTGCCGCTGTGTGTGTCAGTTTTGGAAGGTCCCCAGGCCTTTGCTCTGGAGGGAACCTCACCATCAGTATGGTTTTAGTGCTTGACTTGTGCACAAATCTTAGAGCTTGGTGCAGAACAACTGCATATGCTTCCTGGGATGCAGTTAAGTGGCATTTCCTTATTGGAGGGGAACAAAAAAAACCCCGTGTCATTTAAAACGTGCAGCTGGCCCAATAAAACCATTGCAGCAGCTTTATTTGCTGATCCTGCAGTTGGATCTTGACTGAGTGAGTGTTCTCTGCAGGACTCTCAAGCACAGAAGATAATGTTTGAATTCAAGTCGGTTCACTGGGGCTGGAGATCCATGCAAATGTTGAAATCCTCTGTCTGCACATAGAGTTTGCACCTCCAGAATTACAGGTCTGGGAGCTTCATTGACTTGTCAAAGGATTTTAAAGCACTGGGTATCTGTTGATTTCAATGAGATTACTCTTAATTGTCTCTTTAGAGTCTAGGTATAAATGACTGAAACGAAAATGAAATGACATGATGTGTTTCCTGTTGCCAAAAGGTGAAGGGAGGACACATGCATTAGGAGTTAAGTGAATATTTTAAAATGTTTTTCTTTCCAATAAAAGGAGAGGGGTAAAGTCAGCTGAATGTTGTACTGCTAGCTATTAACAATGCAAATAAACATGGAGAAAGAAGAGAATGTTCTTTCCTTCTTTAAAAAAAACGATTAAAACATGCAAATACAGGTACTAGTGGTGGTGTTATTTATTCCAGATTTTCCAAACGTAAGATGGAAAGAAACTCTCTGTCCACTTGCTCTCTTCTCTTCTCCTTCCTAACCATTTTTCCCTGCTTATAATATGCCACCAGTCAGTTGCAGAGCATAGTCAGTTGCTTTGTGGCTATTGTGGGTTTTTTTAAACAGCAACAAGAAAGACAAAAACATAAAGGAAAATGTGGTTATGGAACTACAGTTTTTTCTTGAGTTTGACTAGACTTCAGGTTGGCTTTTTTTAAAGCGTAGAGATTGTCAAAACCAAATTGTTCCTGTTCCCCTATGTAGGGACTTGAGGCCAGAAGTGTATTTCTGTTACAGATCTCTTTGACTTGGTATACACGTGCCACTGTCTCCTCTCTGCCCACGTTTAGGCCATCCCCACTCTGAAGAGCTTTCCTGTGTGTTTGTACAGGGCCTTGTTCAAAAGGTTCCCGGTTTCGGTTGGAGCTCTTAGGTAACAAAAGGAATGTCTTGAGTGTTGACATAAATGTGAGAATAACTTCCTGTGACTCTGATAGGTACAGTCCTGCCGATTAAGTGAATTCGCGTGAACTCTGTCCTGGGCTACTGCTCTGTTGGAGTAAGAGACTGAAATGGATTGAGGTGTCCTTCAAGCATGCTGTGCTGAGGGGGAGTATTTCTGTACGCGAGGCTGTCTGAAAGGGGAATTTGACAAGTCCTGCATTTTGGCCCTGCTTGAGCCCTCCCTTGTAGGATTAGAAGGATCCACAAGAATCTTGCTACAAGAAGGGCAGCAGTAGCGTCTGAAGAGATGTTTGCGCAGAGCTTTAGGTTTCAGTAATTGCTGTAGAGGATGTGTGGTATAGTGTGGGGTTCTGTGTGCTGCCCTGCCCAGGGCTGCCTTGCCAGATGCTGGGTTTAGAGTTTGCTCCAATTTGCAGATTCCAGAAAAAAAAAAAAAGACTTGAAAGGAAGCTTGTCCTTAAGGTCTGCTTTCTAGGGAGAAGTGATTCATGTGCTATTGAGGGAGTGAGGGGATGAGGAGGGAGTCCTGTGTAATGGTGACTCCGCGGGCTCCTGTTTTGAAGAGTGACGTTATTCTTACCCTTACTCAGAAAAACCCCATGGCGAGCTGATTGCCCTGCAGTTGGCCTGGATCTCCTCACTGGAGATAACCAGGCCAAGTGTTGTCAGAGATGACATGGACCGTTTCTGCCCTGGCTTGTGGATCATCATCATCAAGAGAGAATCCGTCATAGCACTGATTCAGTGCTGCGTCGTCTGACACTACAGCCGCTGAACTGTAACACTGAAGCAGCCAGCTGTTTTACCCAGTCCTGCAGTCAGGATTTTGGAATTAGCGGAGTTCAAGGGTTCTGACTTTAAATTAAATAATAAAGTGCAGGTTGAGAACTGAAGCATCACTCAGGCTGGTTTCTGAAATTGTGATTCTTCTAAAATTTCTCATTTGATGGTTTATTCAGAAGCCACCAGCAATGTCTGTTTCCTCTCTAAAGGCAAAAAAACGCTTTCTGAGAGATCATGGCCTTGTGTGCAAGAGGGAGGTTTGTCAGGGAAGCTGATGCAAATGCAGGGTTTTCAGAGTCTCAAACTTTGCTGCTTTAAATTGGAACTCTCCAGCTTAAAGCAGCAGTCCTAAAAAGCGTGGTTTGAAATGCTCTGCTGAAAGATGACATTTGTAACTGGTTTGTGGAGTCAGGAGCTGGCTCACTGGGGGCTTGTTGCGAAGAGTGCTTCAAGGCACTGATTACTCCCAGTAGTACTGAACTAGTTGGCTTTGAACCTGCTCGTTTCAGCTGGGTGAATCCAAAGTAAGCGACTCTGCCGTAGACAGCAGTGCCGTTGTTTCCAGGTCCTGGGTGGGATCTAGAGGGGCGTTCTGGAGTGCGCTCGGCTGCGCAGACTGCTCACTCCAGGGGTTACAGGGCTGGAGGCTCACTTTGCCCCCAACAGACCCAATAAAGTTCTTGCTGACTTAAAACGCGATTCCTTTGCTTTCTAAGAGAATGAGTAAGCACTGAATTGTTTGAAGAATTCAGAATATCTTTTTGTAGCTATGAATATGTCCATGTGGTTATGACTGGCTAATTTAATGACTGAGGTTGTTAAATGGGGGCTGTGTTGGTTACTGTGCTAGCTGAAGAACAGAAACGTCTGAAGTAGCTTCAGTTGCTGCTGAACTGGAAGCTGGGAATGAAGTCTAATAAAATGGGAGTGTTTGTTTGCTCAGTAGTTTGTTGTTTATATTTGGTTATGACCAATCTTAAACTGTCGAAACAAATGCTGATTGTGAGATACTGAGTCACAGTGAGTGTCTTCAGAATTGAAACCCTTATGCTGGTAAAACTAATTGCTGATTTTATTCCCCTTAATTATAAGGGTTTGAGTTCTGGGTTGAGTGCTTGATCAGGAAGCCTTCAGGATGGCTCTGAGCTGAATGCTGTGTTGGCATTGCTAGCAAGAGTGGGAAGAGAGCTGGAGTTACTGAAGAAGGTTGAGGTGCGTGTCTGATGTACAGGAGATGAAGGCTCAGTATGAAGCTTGACCGCAACTCCTGCAGTGCCTTGGAGGGAAGGTGCTGTGTTTTAGCTCCAAATCCAGTCTAGGAAACTGAGGTAATGGTTCTTTCTTTGCTGGCAGAGTGGCCTTAACTCGTGATCTGTGATCTCTGACACGGACACTGCGCAGCACAGTGGGATTTTAATGACCATAGGATCTTTAAAAATTGTGGTGAGATGGAAGACTCCAAAGTGGGAAAAATGCTTCTGATTACTTTTGTGCCTACCAGTTTGGGATGGTTGGAAAGGTACTATTCTACCCTTTATATTTACTACTTCCTTTGTTCTAATAGTCCCATATTCTTTAAACGTAGAAGACTTGCTGATACCAGCATTTTAGTAAAAGTTTGTATTTTCCTGCACCGTTTAAGAAAACCGCTGTCCTTTCTGATCTAATGTAATTTCAAACTCTTGATTTTCTTCCTTTTGTGTTTTTCTTTTGTTCCAGGGTGGTAAAGGAGGAGATCTCAGACGACAATGCAAAGTTACCTTGCTTCAATGGAAGAGTGGTGTCCTGGGTATGTTGGCTCGCGTGTCTCTACGCGTGTGGTGTTTGATGCAGTG
>JAAGAY010045863.1:1625-44466 GCA_011801015.1 Ardeotis arabs
GGAGGATTTATTTTTTTTTTTTTTTTTTTTTTTTTTTTTTTCCTCTCTTTGATTTGTCCACTTCCTTTTTATACTTGGGCTGTGTTCATTATGATGCAGCACAAACAGAGTCTACTGAGATGGAGCTGTGCATGGCAACTTTGGCTGGTTGCTCTATGATGAGTTACTCTGTCTTACTGAATGCACTTTTAAGGATGGGGTTTTTTAATACTTTTGGTTTGAAAGTCATTATGAAATGTTATGAAGTCTTATATCAGTTTATTTCACAGCTGAGTCACAGGTGCAACTTCAAAGGAAATTCAGTAGTCCTTGAGAAGGTCTGTGCATCCAGTCACGTATAGGAAGACTTCTTCAAGTTTTATCATTTATTCTCATGGGGCTTTGTGTTGGATAAATTCCCAGGACACTTGCTGCATTCTAGTAAGTCTTAACAGAGGGTTTTGAACAGTGGACTTGCCTTTTAGGTCCCTGCAGTCTTGTCTCCTTCTGCTGGTTGTTATTTTCACTTGAGAGAGTCACACAAGTAACAATAGATAGAACTGTCAGGTATGTAGAGCAGAGAAGTGTAGAAGTGCTGTTTTCCTGTTTGTCACATGAGTAAGTGTTAAAAGTGGGCTGAAATCTCTCATCGTAGAGAGAGATCCTCAGCCTGGTTGATACTTGGAGGAGAGCCTTTTAATTCAAGAATAAATAAGCACTGATGCTGCAGAAAGTGACAATTCAAGAGATAATACATGGGAGTTTGTGTATGCTAGATATCACTGAGTACTAGACTGCTGCATAAAAAGTAAAACTTCGTGTCAAACTTTTATGTTCTTTTTGCAGTTATTAAACATTGCAATTTTATCTTGTTAGCGTAGAAAATTTAATTTTGAGTTAGTAAATTGTAAAGATGAAATCTGTTTTCTTAAGCTATTTCTGTGTTTTGTAACTACAGCTGACCTTATGTTCCATTGCGTAGCTATGCGTTTCAAGGGCAGAAATAAAGAAAAAGATGCACAGCTGGTCACTGCCAGCTATACTGCAGTGTTTAATGTTTCAGAGTAGTAAATGCTTTCATATAAATAAGAGAGCGGGCAAAGAAGAACCAGTGTGTGAAGAAAATAGGAAGCATCTTGATGATTTTCCTCCTTCTCTTTCCCTGTCCTTATTCTTCCTCAGGAGTAGTAACTGAGTGACAGAGAAAAGGCAGACACACACATGGGGAATAGGGAAGATGCGTATATGAGGAAAAGGCCTTGTTTTTTCTAGCTGTGGCATATTTCAGAAGGCAAGGAAGCTATATCAGCAGGAGTAATAAAGGCTGACTGTATGTCAGAGTGCTAGTGTAGGAGAGAGGAAGTGCAAAAGTCAGTTTTTGTTGACTGTAACAGATTAGAAAGAACTCGAGGACATTACTGAAATGTGAACAAATCTCTACTTGTAATACAGTCTCCAGTGTGCTGTTGGACCTAGCCCAAACTGCCAGGCCTGCAAAATTCTTAATCTATTTTAGTAGATTTAGAATTCCATTGATGTCTTTATTAGTAAATGTTCCTGGTTATTTAAGCTGGCAGTTATCATAGTAAATTTAGTTCCTTCAAAATGCAGCAAACCAGCAGCACTGGGAAGTGAGAAGTGTCCCTGCGTGCCGTAGTGTACACTTTCTTGTATCCACTGTAGTCAGTGTTTCTCTAAACAATGGCTCCCGCTACCCGAGCGTGTATCTTTCTTTCAAGTTTTTTTTTTTCCTCTGGTAATTATGAACAATAGAAAACATTCTTCGAAAATACTTACTGGAGTTTGGAGCCAAATAAACCTTTGTGCAGTTGTATAACTGCGTTAAAATACAGGATAGTAACTTACTTCAGCGCTAAAATATGAGAATTTAGGTAGCTGGCTTTAGCATAAAACACTTACAAAGCAGAACAAGTGCTGTAGATGTCACTGGGTAACAAACAATATAAGAAATACAGCAGTCAGTACGTGTGTTCTTTTGGTTTTGAGCCTAAACGCAAGAAGACATGGCTAGAAGCATTGCTCTCAATGCTTTGTAAAATTACATAAGAAATATAAATATAAAAATTCCAGTGAGCTTATCTGACATGTAGAAATAATGTAGCTACTTTAAAAAAAATTACCTGCTGAAGAGATCAGAGTTAAAGTGTGGTTCAAGTTCAGGTTTTGAAGGTACACTTTAATGAAATTAATTGGAATGGGAGCTGTGGCTGAGCCGTTCCAGAATTATTTCTACTCCTGCACTGATCTCTCAAATTAGGACTTTGAAAATTTGTGTCTAAGGTCATCTTGCTACATGCTGTGGCCTAACTCTGAGAAACACTTCGATACGTATTCATATATGGCTCAATTCTATAAATAACACTTTCCTGTTAGTGCTAGGTAGAGCAGCAGGGTTTTTGTTGCTGTTGAGGAAGGAAGCTTGGTTCATTGTCTCAGCACTAAGCAGCGTTTTCTCCCTCCAGGGACTTGCAGAAGTATCTAGAATGTGTAGGTGTTTCTTTAATCTTGGAGAAGGAACTTATTAAGCTTTCTGGTGCAGAACTACATGAGCCACTTACTTTTAACAGATGTTATCTGTACGAGCAGGGAGTTGCAGGTCTGGTAGACATTTGTGGCATTCAACAGTTTAAACAGTTTTCAGGTTTGAACATATGCCTTTGCCTTGAAAATCTGAATAGTTTCAGGTATTTTATGTAGAAGAAAGGTGGTTCAATGGTGAGGTTGCTGCTCTGGGACTTGGGAAACAGGTTCAGCTCACTGTGTTGCCAAAAGCTTCCTGTGTGGCCTGGGACAAGCTGCTTCTCTGTCCCTCTGTTCTCATACTGAAACTGCAGAGCAGCAGCAGCTCTCTGCGTCGCAGAACTGTTACAGGGGGGTGTCAGTCAGGTTTCGATGTCTTCAGGTGCGGTGGTAACATGGGGGCATGTAGCTCCATTGTGCTGGGAGGGAGAGGTCGAAGAGGCTGCCCAAGTTAAAAGCTGGGGGTAAGCTCCAGGCAGGAGTAAAATCAGAAAAATAAGGAGGGAGGCTGGGAAGTTTTAACTGGAAATCTCTCAGATCAGTTAAAAACAGAGACAGCGAGTCCTTAAAACTTTAAGGAGCACTACATTGCTTTGTTTGATGAAGTATAAAAACAATGCTTAAGGTACCTGAATGAACTAGGCAAATCTTTTCCATTATGATTCTGCCACTCAGGGAACAAGAGCAAAGCTGTCTCTGTTTTTCTGTGGACTGTTTTCTTTGGAAAACGCTTTTCATTCTAGCTAACCATTACATCCAAATATTTCAGCTATCAATTTTTCTTCATTTATTCTGCTGGCATGATAGACAGAATTTCTTAAATTTGGCCTGATTTATTGATTTTTTTCATGTGAAAAAGGTTGAGAAAGGATAGCCAAGAGGGGAAAGAATTTGCAGCCACCTCTATAGAGCAGTGTCTTTAGTAACTTCATAGAGCCAAAAGTATTTTGGATTGAAAAGCCTTCTGGTGGAAATAGAAGATGGTATTGTCCATGCTGTAAACGGAAAATGTAGGCTAGACAGCAAGTGTCAAGCTTTGCAAATGTGTTTTCCTTGCTGAGCGTCGACACTCCCAGAGACAGTCTCTCTGTACAGACTGATAGGTGATAAATTCATTAGTTTAATAAGTAATTGTTTTGATGTGGATGTTTTTCAATGGTGCTTTGGTACCCACCATATTTACATCCCATGTCCAAGAAAATGTGTTTGAACTTGTTCAGACTAGTGACTTAAGTGTTCTTCTGCTAAGCACTAGAACAGTTACATGTCAGGTTTGTTGTAAGAGCGAGCAGTCCTCTTAAAACTGCACTTCAAAAGATGTTGCTAAATAATATTGGTTAACTCTTTAGGGAGGCTTAGAATAACAAATGGAAAGTTGAGCTGTGCTAATAATTTATCTGGCAAGCTGTTTCTACAGCTAGTAGACTCGGTGCCTGTATGTGCAGTAGTGCTGCAAAGTTAGGTAGCAGTGCTTAAAGGATGTTCTTGCTTATTCAGGACTTAGTGTTCCAGCTTATTCAAGACCTCAGCCTTTGGTTATATATATTTTTTTTTTCCTTATTAACCTTTTCTTTTCCCCTTTAAATCCAGTTCACTGTAGGTGCTGTAATTTATTTATACTATCTTGCTAATTTGTGCTCCACCCTGATTTTTGGGTGGAGAAGCAGGATTTCTTAGGGAGGTCTGTTTGTTCCTTTCTTGGGGGAAGGCTGCAGTACAGCATGTTGAAAACCTGTCTGTCGCATACTCATGGGAAGTTCAGGATTTCCAGGCATGTTGTTGCACATACACGGGACTTGTGGTTCTCCCGGAGTATTTCCGCCGGGTTGTGTACAGGTCAGGCAGCGATCCTGCAAAGTGCCAGGAGCCTGGTGACTTCCTGGTAGTATTGGGGTTACTCTGTAGGCGGAGCGTTGTTATTCTCCGTGTGCGTTGTAATTTACGCTTTGAGAAACACCAGTGTCGGTGCAGAACAGCAGCTGTCCTGTAAACTGGTATTTGTGCCGTTGCACAAATTAGAAGAAGGGTAAGGGAGAAGGTCAGCAACCAGGCATGGGCTGACCCTGATGCGAGGACAATTCCTAGGGCTCACAGCTTGCTTCCAAGGAGGAAGGCTGCTGGAAATGGATTGAGTGAGAAGTTACAGTGAATTATGTGCTTCAAGTGAGTGTTAGTGGGCTGGCACTCTGCTACAAAACCTATCCTTGCAGATAAGCATTTATTTTACTGGATTTATCTCCGTGTTTAATTATTTCTTCTTAATTTAAGTAGTATAAAAAAGCAGGAGGGGGAAGATAATGACCTGGAAACCTTGCCATTTCATGGGAGCTTAATTTCCTCCTCCCACCATGGTAAACAGGAGCTGGCATGCGTTCTGTAGCTGAGTGTTGGTTCACTTACATGAGACAGACAAAGCCTTATTCTTCCTAAAGAACTCTCACTAAACCTGTGCTTACTAAAGAGCCGAGAGATTAGTCCTAATTGCTCTGAATCCTTGTATAGTATGAATATGATTGATAAGTAAGCTGGATTCTGGAGGAGGTACCTAGTCTTCGCAGCAGCAGGACTTTTGGCCCATGTAGTGGCTCATGCAATGAACCAAATGCAATCTATATCATGAATTCCCACAGTATTAAAATAACAGTGAGGTGAAATCTTACTGGCGACAATTTTTCCTTCACAAAATACTAATGAACCATTGCATTTTTTTTTTTGTTGTTCTGCATTGCATTTGCTAAATTAGATCTAGAACATCAAGTTTGATTATCAGGCACTTGCTTTGTGTGCTTTGGTTTCATTAAAGCCTTTTACATTTTTAAAATAGGTCAAACCAAATATTCATCCGACAGTGTTCTGTTCATTATTTGATACTCTAAATGAAGTGAAAAATCAGTTATTCACAGTCCTTGTTAGACTCCACAGTTGGTTATGAGTGTTAAAAAATATGCTTGGTGGCTTTGTTCTGAGCTCACTGTAGATGAAATTGTTAAACTTTGTCTTAAACTTGTGCTGGGATGGCCTGTAGCGTGCTGCGCTGCTAGCAGACGTATGCCATGTGAAATCACAGTTTGCAGGTATTCAGCTATTCAGAGCTGGCTTTAGAGTGTCTTAAAAATGTCTGAGTATGATATTCCTGCTTTTAAATTTGGAGCTTGCCTTTGGATCTATATGTAACAGGTAATATTTTGCTAGTGAATGAATTCTCTCTTAAGGTTCCCTCTTTTGGCTTCTACCCAGTGCAGCGTTTTGGTGCTGCTGAGGCAGATAATTTTTTTTAAGTAGTACTTTCAAAATTAATTGAACACACTTTTATGTACGTGCTGCTATTTCTTTAACAATGTGAGAGTGCTCTGAAAACTGAAGATCTTTTCAACTTGTTAATTTCCTAACCAGCTGGCCTTTTGATTTTTTTTTTTTTTTTTTTTTTTCATATTTCACAGGAAGAAGGTCTGTGTTTGTGCTGGTGAGTTTGTACCCAGGATTCAGAGTGAAAATCAGTAACGCTGGCTTAAAAATGGCAAACTTTTATTTAACCAGTTGCACTTTCTTCTCATATTGAACTTTCTCAAGTCAAGTAAGCTTCATTAGGATTTCTACTTCGATGCAGATAATCTTTGTGCTTCAAAGTCATTGGGATGCTTTTGAGACTCTTGCCTTTTCATATTTGAAGACAAGTTTGGGTTGAATTTGAAACAGCTGGCAGCGTGTGGAATCTGAGTTCTCAGAGCGGTTAGCCTGGATGAAACAGTTACCAGTAATAGAAATTAAACAGGGTTTTTACTAATGAGTAACTGGTAGTAATAAGTAATCCTGATAAGTTATGTGCTTATTCTCTGCTTAATTTTTAATTTGGTTTTGTTGTCATGAATGGAACAATTTCTGTAGAATGTTGCATGCAAGCATTTTCAAGAACAAGGACCTAATTTGTCATATTTGGAGTTTTACATACAGCACTTATTTTAAAAATTGAAAAGGCCCATAATAACATTAAAAATAATTGTAGATAATAATAAATTCTGAACCTGCATTATTAAGCATTTTAACTAGTCTGTAACTGAAATTAATAACCTTTTTAAAAATTTGTTGTGAGGATTGTGTGAGATAAGTCAAAGTGAATTAGTGTAACTATATTTTATTTTCCTCTGTTGTATTCATCTGTGGTTACATCTCATTTTGAGTAACTTTGTATTACCTAGACTTAATATGAAGTGATGAAAACTGTACTTCTGACTTGTAAAACCTTTGTGTTACTGAACGTATTCTTTCAGTCTTTTAACTCTATTATTTTATTGCTTTCTAGGCTAGTCATCTCTCAGAAGCAATAGATGCATTTCAAGAGTGTCTTATAATGGCCTCATTGCTCAGGATGCTTCCTTTCATTTGCGTTAGCTCAGTGCATTTAGAGGGACAATTAAAATACTTGTTTTAGCTAGGTAAAAACTGTTAATAGGTGAGGCTTTTTGTGTAAGAGATCAGTGATAGAGAGGAATTTTGCGTCCTGTGCAGTGCATTTCCTCGTTTTGTCATATCCCAAAGCCTTTGCCTGCTATTGCAAATACCTTAAAATGCAGGAAAGTAGTTAAATTAAGAGCATGAAACATCACTTAGAGAAATTCTTGCAAAAATTTTTGAGGAAGTACCAGTCTGTTCTGATGTGGAACTTGTAGGTCAGTATTTGAAATAGACCAGCAGATGGTGGATTCTGGTAGCATCAGAACATTTTGCTTAAAACTCTTATCTTCCCCTAAAACATACTGAAATTTTTACCTAGGCAAAGGTGACATTTCTGCAGTTTAGCCTGAAGATGAAGAGCTTGTGCACGTATTGATGTCGTTGTCCGTGGGGAATGATGGCAGCTTTCTGGCGAGCAGTGTGGCTGGGCATCTTTTGTGATTAACTTCGTCTCCGTTGTTTCTTGCTTCCATTTAAGCCAACTGTTTCTCATTGGCATATTATTGTTATACCAAGGGTCTTGAGGTGTTGCAGGTTTTACTGGGTTCAGTCTGTACTGAAGGTATGTCAGACTGTATGCTTTGATGCATTTCTGTTGTAAAATGCATATTCTAATAAATGTTACATGTGGATGTTCAAAGCACTAATAGTAGATAGTATGGGATAAAATTATAGTAATTTGACTTGCTGAGGTACACTGGAAAAGGGAATAGTTGGCTTACCCTGATTTAACAACAGCAGGTCAGATGCATTTTGAAGACAGAACGATGACTGAGTAAGACTTAAGTGCAAGATAAGACTGTGGGCTTTATTAGATGATTCATCAGTGCAAACGGTGAGTCTTCTATATTGTGGCCTGGTTGGACGTTGGATTATGTACTGGGGGAGGGATGCATTGTTTGATATGCCTCATAGTTTGATCAGAGATAGGCGAGGTCAATGCCATGGGTACTTCAGGTTTTTTAATTTTGAAGATTAACTTATGCTTAGGAATTCTCTTCCAAGTGATTGCTGGCCTTTTGCAGCTGCTTTTTTCCTTCTTCTTGACTACTTTAGAGAGGGAATCTAAATTTAGAGGGCAGCATATCCTGGAGACTTCCAGTTCTCATTTGTAGACGTAGTTAAAATGTTGCTAATAGTTTCATAAGCTTGTAGGAAGTCAAAGTTGTGTCTTCTCTGTTTAACAGAAGCATGCAATGTCTGTTGTGCCTTCCGGAACAAAAACGAATCCGTGAATCTTTGGGAAATAGAAGTGCTCAGCCTGTCATTTTAAAACAGTCAGTCCTAAATAATCTTCGGTTGTCATCAGAATTGTACCCAAGTCATCTCTCCACCTCCTGGATTAGTGTTTTTCTGTCATGTTTTGGGTACTTAGGAAATTGTGCCTTTAAGGGGTTTGTGAAAGATGAGCATTGTTTCTCAGTTTAAATTATCTAAATAATGTTCTGCCTCTACTGGAAGGTTTTCAAGCAGTTGAAAATAAAGAAGTTTGAACTACTACCATGGATGATTTATCTGACTTATTTTCAGTGGCTATTCTGAGCTGGTTGTCTCAGAGTTGGGGTTTTCCTCCTCCTCCTCTTTGTCCTGAATGTATGCAAGAAGGAAAGCTTTCATTGCTGTGTTCTTCAAGATATAAGCAGGACAGTCTGAACTCATCCCTTACCCTTAGGAGTCAGTAAATGGAGTAAATGGCCAGTAAAAGAGATGACCAGCTGAGGAGTAGCTGATTTACAGCAGGAAGCTGATAGTAATTGCCTAGGCAAAAGCCAAGAGCACTCAGTAATTAAGCTGTCCCTCGAAGTGCAGGAACGACGGGAGATTGCTGGGGATGCTGCTTACCTTCCCTTTGCGGCGATGGAGCTAGTGTAAATAGTAGAGCTTAAAAAGGGGGGTGGGGAGGAGGGATGGGCATGACTCATGGCATCATTTTATATTTATCGAGTGTCGTTTTACAAATGCTGTTCATCATTTCGTGGAGATGAGTAAGTAGGTAATGTATGTTTCTTAATCTTCTCAGCTAATAGAAAAAGAACCCCAAGTCGTGTCCTGTGGGAAGTTAAATCCGAAGTTCAAAATGTCCGTACGCTAATACAGCAGGAAATAGAGGTGTTAGTCTAAATTAAATAAATAAAAATAATAATAAAGTAATACACAAAGCTTGAGGAAAACACATGTAAAATAAGGCTAAAATATATTAAGGAGCATGCTCATTTTGCTGTATTTCTTAATTAAACTTTAATGTGAATAGTGCAAAGCCTGTTGCGTGGCCTTTTTATTCGTATGAAGTTCCACTTTCTGTCGTAAGCCAGCGATCCGTGGTTTATGCCTGCTTGTGGAAACCAAGCATTAGCTGTCAAAGGAGAGACCGGGCCGAAGAAATGTTCCCTCGCGTCCCACTTTAATAGTCTTGTGTGGAATTTGTACTTGGAGATGTGGAGGCTGCAACTGAACTACAATGGAGCTGAACTCAAGAACAGGTGCTGATGTGAAACTAAAATTAGAAATTAATGTAGAAGAGTTGAAGCAGACTGTTATAAATGTTGAAAATGAGATACTTGTGTGTCTCTGCAGGTTCGAGTTGTGCAGTCATGCATTTACCGTTATGGACTGGGAGAAGGTGATCTGTGGTTTTTTTTATTTATAGTGGTGCCCAGGAGGCCAGGCAGCCTTCAGTTTGTGATATAAATCTTGAGGAATGTTGTATATGGCATAGCCAAGGGGAAATCTGAGAGAAGCTGGGCTGATGAGGTATGTACCTACTTAAATTAGTACGCTGCCACTGGAAAGAGGGATGTAGGACTTCAAAAATAAGTGAGACCTCCTGTTTGGATTATAATGTGGCCCTCCAAGAAGGAATTTTAAGGAGCTGTGAGTCTTCTGAATTCTTAGATATGAGTGTCAATATATACCACAAAATGTTTTTTTCAAAAATATTTTACTTTCTGGTGGATTATGGCGTGAACCAAGAGGAAATGGGCCACAGGGATACTTTTTCTGAAGTAGCACTGTGTCGTTGACCCCTGTCTGCTCCCTCCCCTGCCCCGCCAGCTCTGAGGAGGGAAGGCAAAATAAAATGAAGTTGTATGTAATCTGTTACAGGTTTGATGCTTTCAGCTTTTCTTTTGCAATATTTGATTCTAAAAGTGGGCAGAAGAGTTGTTACACTGTTCTGTGCTGCAGATTTTGCTGCAGAAAATAACGAAGTGTGCATTTAGTAACAGCTGTAGAATGTACACAGACTTGGACACTTTTGTTTTATAATCACCTGAAATAATAATTTCAGTAAAAATAAATCCTATCTGTGTAAGACAGGATCTGTGTTCTGAAGACACATTTAAGTGGAAGTTCTGGTGGATTGTTGGGCTGATGGTCTTCCAGCCAGATTTCCAACACTGAGGTATTAATGCTGGAGTTCTGCAATTCCTTTTATGAATCTTTAGAAATAATGTGGTAATTCTGTCTTTGTTGCTTTGTAGTGGTGGTTTTGTGATGTGTGTTCAGTAACAGGCAGAAGGGCACAAATTGATTTTTTTTTTTTTTTTTTTTAATGTGCAATACAAATTGTGGTTTGTTAATGAAAGCTGAATAGAATTGGTATTAATTTACAGTGGAATCTTGCCAAGGTTTAATATGATGGAAGCAGACTTGTAAAGCTAGAAAACAATTGCATGATTTAATGTTTGATTTCAATTTTACAATAAAATTTGAGGATTTTTTTACCTCCTCTCTTTTAAGAGCATCCGTCTGGTAGATGCCAGTAATCTTGTAAGGAACTTCGAACTAATCTGAAGAAAACAGCAGTTATACAAATCAGGTTTTTAAATTAATGATTATTTGCGCTGTGTTTTCATTAGAGGGCAAAGGAACTGCAAATATATCATTTTGTATGCTGAAATCAGCTAGTTGTCCTTTGAAATAGAAAATTTGTATGAATGTAGGGTTTTTTCTGTGAAAATTAGTTTATTGACAAATGAAAGAAAGCTTCTGAATTTTATCTTTTACCCTGGGAAAAAAGTTCAAATACTGGAGCAGTTCAACTAATTCAGCTAATTGTGTGCTTATAATGGTGCATTATGAGTGTCCTCTTTTTGTTCTCCATAAAGATTTTTTGAAAGATAGATGCTCTAAGATTTGGTTGGTTTTATTCAAGGATTCTTAATCAATTGGTATCTTGTTTCAAAACCAAGTTTTCCTTGTTTCATTTTCTTCACATCTGCAGAGAACGCAGCTTAAGCCTACTCAGACAGGAAACCAGCCACCAATATTTGCTTTTTTTAGGCGCAAGGCTTTTCTGGGCTTCGGAAACTGTTGATGTTAAGCTGAAATGATGTCCTGGAAATGCTGTGGTTTTTGCTGAGGGACCACCTGGCACAATTTTGGACAGCACTGAGAAATTATAATTTTTATATTCATTTAAATTACAGCAATGTGATGCCAAGTTCTGCCAGCTTAGAGGTATAATTTTGAGAGCAGCTACCCTTAAGCTTACCCCTAGCTACAGATGTGTTCACAGTGAGATGTTGCTTCAGTCTGAAGTGATCCCAAGAGCCAGCATGTGAGTTACTGGTGAATGTTCATTAGATTGTGACATTGTCTTACGAGTGCTCGAGTGTTTTTGCTGTTACTCGTAGCTCTGACTTGGTTACAGAACTTGTCTTAGGTCTGTGATACTTCAGTTGTGAGGAACACACCAATAACGTTCAGATAGCCTTAGTAAATTTTGTTACTTTACTGAAGAACAAACCTATGCCTTTGAAGATTTAAACCATTGTTGCGTACCTTAAATGTGGAGGCTCTTTTACCTTTTGGGAGTAAAAAGAAAACCAAATCACTCAGGCACTTAATGGAAGACTTATAAACCTTTAACATCCGTTAACTATATAGAAAATGTCTCACATCTCAAACAAATTGTGTTAACTTTGTTGTACTCAAAAATACATTGAACTTTAGAATTTAATCGCTTGTATTAACAAAAAATCCCCTATTTTTAATAGTTTGTCGTCACGATGATATTGCAATCTCTTCAACTTTTTGCAAATACTACTGAACTGAAATTGTTAGACCTGGTCCCTGATGCCAAACTTAATGTATCAGACTTGAGTTCACAGCAGAGGATTAGTTTGGCGTTGGGCACAAAACCAGCTGGTTATTTTACTGATTGAGTTAAATGACTTTAAACTGTATACTAGAAATTCAAGTATGGCATCAAAATCACAATTATAGATGTTAAAAAAACTTTCTCAAGGTGATTGAAGCAAAATTTGACTAGTATTCTAATTAGTCATATAAAATGACAGCTGTAAATGCAAGCAAATATCTACGTTTGTATATCTGATCCCCCAAAATAAAGGTATGCTTATCTGTTTATCTGATACCTCAAAATAAACACTTTAAAGTGTGCTTAACTGTGTATCTTGTTTTACTGCAGTATATCAATAGCTACTACAGATAGTGATCAGGTGTCTCCCTCATTGTGTGTATGTAACTATAGTTAAATCAAATAACTTTAAGCAAGGAAATAGTAAAGGTAAACAATTTCAAGAAATGTTTAAAAGACACTTCCATATTACACGGTGAAAGCGTGAAGATATTATGGAAGGCGTGAAGTGCTTAAGCCTTCTGTGACTCACGTTAATATTTTTTGATATGTATTGGTTCTAAAGGTTGTAACAAAATGTAAAGAGGACTGAGTTGTTTCTTTCTTGCTCTGGGAAAGATCAGCATCAACCTATTTTTATCATATTTGAATGTTAATTTATTGCCATTTTTAGATGAGTATGCAAATTTATCTTTGGTCTTACAAGGCTGACTCTTATGTCCTGTGAAATAAAAGGAAGCAAGAAAAAAATGATGCAATAGCCTGCAGTAAGACAGCCATGAATTTGCTTGTAGCAAAATACGAAAAAGCGTGTTGAACAGTAGAGCTGGTGACAAAGATCCTTTCTTGACCATGAAAGGCAATGTCAAAGAAGGAAATGTAAACCTAGCATTATCTCAACTTTGTGCAAGTTGTGAAGGAGAATCTTTACTTATTCTTTAGTGACCGTTTAAAAGCTAGTCTTGATACTGATCTGCTATTTACCACTTGTATCTTTGCGCTTAGGGTATTAGATACCCTAGATACACGCTTCAAAGAAGTAAGAAAGACCTGTCTAAAAATTTAGTGGTAGTGGGGGGAGACAGCTACGCTTCACTTGTTCTTCCGTAGAAACTTCTAAAAGCTACTAGGTGAAACTACTGAAAATGTCATGGGTAGGCACTGAACAGTCTTAAAATTAGTAACAAGGAACTTTGCTTAATTTCTGTGCTTTTTATTCTGCAGTGTGATGTTCAGGGTCAGCAATGCCTTATGTGGATCGTCAGAATCGCATTTGTGGTTTCCTAGATATTGAAGAAAATGAGAATAGTGGGAAATTTCTGCGGCGGTACTTTATTCTGGACACACGAGAAGACAGTCTGGTGTGGTACATGGATAACCCACAGGTGAGATGTTCTTAGCAGTAGTTTCCTGGCTTCTATAACTTTTTTTTTAAGATGTTTTAAAAAAAAAATTACTTAATTTTAACAAATTAATATTAGCTTATGGATCTGGAAGGTAAGGGAAAAAAATAGTTACATAAGTGAAATAATTGTAAATCAGTGTTTCTTCTTTGCTAATATGTGCAGTCTGTTAAAGAAAAAATATAGTTTGTATTTCTATTTTAAAAGTTACCAATTGCACTTAGTAGCAAAACATTAAAACCAACTTGAATGTGAGTGAATTGCCAACATATGGAATCTAAGGATTGCTAGGAGATCTAGGGATCAGATGGGAACCTGAATTTGATCCCACATATAGATCAGTAATTATTTTTTAATTGCTATGTACTCTATTTATTTTCTATTAAGTGTCTTGAGCGTGCATTACCAGTTCTCACAGGCAGTAGCTAGTGCTGTATAATGTAACCAGATGAGCTGAATCACATACGAGTTTCACTACACAGGTCTCTCAAATCACTGCTAACCTGATGTGGAAGTCTCTAGTTTTCATTGCATGGCATGGGTCAGTTAGCTGTTTCATATTGCTTTACTTCAACAGAATCAGTCCCTGAAAAGCAATTTCTAATGATGCTTGGAATTTCAATACGGCGTGAATGAGGAGAGCTTGTATCTATCACGATGGACAGCATCCTTGATATAAGAGCTCCTTTTACAATGTATACGCATCAGTGTGTTTCCTAGTGTAGGGGAGAACAGACAAATGCTTCGGGTTTGGGTACAGAGACAGCGAAAGCATAGGATCTAGGTCAGCTCACAGCTGTCTGCCAGAAGAATATTCGTCAACCATTCTGCCAGGTAGATCAGAGTTACAATGCAGTAGAAGTCTACTGTTCAAAGGAATCAACAAGAAAAGAAAAACAAAACCACAACAATGTGCAGTTCAATGAATGTGACTTGTGACTGAAGAATTTAGCAGTTCTTACTGAGGAGAAAAAAAAAGAAAAAATTTCTGAAAATGAGAGGCTTCAAATATTTGATGTCAATGCATGATATGAAGCAAATCTTTTTTCAGTTTGTCCTGTGATATAACCAGGACATGTGGGCAAAAACTTGAAATAATGTAGAAATTGCAATTCTTCAGAAGTTTGAAGACTAACGATATTTGCAGGGCACACTTCTTAGTTTTTAGTTTAGGCTTTCTTATTTTTTTTTTTTTTAATGTTGCCACTCATGGACCAATGAAAGGGTGCCTTACAAGAGGCAAGTTGAAGCTTCTTGATTTTCTTCCACTGCTTTAGTTTTGAAGAACAACAGAGTTCTTATAGACCCACTGTGTGGAGACCATTCTTAATCCTTGAAGTGATGAAACCCTTCATATAGGATGAGTCTACGGTGTGTGCAGAACTTCTATCAGCAAAGGGCCCAGAGAAGTGCTTTGTTTGTATCTGTGAAAGTCAGTTCAGCTGTTCAAAGAAATAATATTAAGACCACCATTAACCACGTGTTGTTATCCTAATATAAAGATTATAAAATGGGTATGCTGTGATCAAAATAATTCTGATAAAGTAAAACTTAAATTTATTTATTTGGGCAGAATGGGAAGAATTTTTTGTTACACTTCAGTGTTACCAGTCTATAGTAAACCTAACCTACTTCTTACCTTTGAAATATGAATGGAGTATAAATCAATTATTTGTCTGTCTCCCTGACTCTGGGTAGCGTTGGGCTGCTCTTTGCGATGCGGAAGTTCCTAAGGCGCCATGGAATAGTGAAGAGCTCTTTAGCTGGGGAAAGGATCAGCGAGCAGGTGCGGTAGCATTCTCATGGTCTCCAGGGAGGCCCGTACTGGGAAGAACGACACCGTAACATAAAGGGCCATTCTGAAAGTAAAAATTGTAATGGAAAAAAGTATATGGAAAACAATATTTAAAGGAATAAAACTAGGAAGTTAACCCTGGTTTGCAATTCTCAGTTCTTTAACTGCTGTATTTGTAGGCTGCTAGCTGATTGTGAATATAATGTAAATGTGAAGGCTAGTGTGCTAAGCAGGGATGTGAAAACAACACTGGATTGTAAATATACTTAGGCTTAACGGCAGCTTTAGGAAGTATCAAGGTCTTTCCCTGTAATAACTTTAATATCAAATGATAAGAATATGATTTTTCAAACAGTTTTGGAAAATACCTTTGAAGTATCTGACATAATAGATGAATGTCACTTCTTGTCCCTTCCGCCTGCCCTGGTCAAAATATATAAGACGCCAACATCTGTTAAGGAAAAAGTATTCTTTCCGGATTTCCTGGATGCAGACCTGCAAGAATCCTTTTTCCTCTAGTAAAATACATAAACCTCTGAAACAATTACTATTTGTATTGTTTCTAGCAGTCTTTCTGTTTTTAGTTGATTAACAGATGTGTGTATAATAAACAAGTAGTTTAGATCCTGTTTCAAGCATACATTGTGTATTGTCTATAAAAACACGTAGGATTTTCTTGTTGTTTATGGGATTGAGTTATTTACTTTTTATGCATAAACACTGATTGTGATATGAGAATAAACTAGTTTCACTTTGTAACATGATTTATTTCAGAATCTTCCCTCTGGATCTCCACCTGTTGGAGTCATCAAACTGACCTATATTTCAAAGGTAAGATACGTAAGACACTTGTTGCTCAGTTTTGGTGATAACTACCAGGGGCTGCTTCTGCAGGCCTCAAATTTAGACAATTTTAAAAGCATCTTACGTAACGCATTGCAAGCTTTTTGTTTGTGTGCTACTCTTGAATTTTAGAGAAGCGTTACAAACGCTTCAGTAGTATCGGGTTAAAATAAGAACTGACTGATTACCGTGTTGTCTAGGTTTGTTTTGTGATTTCAAAGAGCAATTTTGTGCTGCATAGAATTAATATTTCTGAACTGTATGTTTCAGTTCTTTGTATTTGAATTCCAATTAGTCTTGGAGAAAAGACAGCCATTTATGAAGTGGAAGATAAGTCTTTGGATGTGAGAGTCTGCAAGTAATAATGATCTTTATTAGACAGAACAGAAAAATTTCTAGAAAATGCCTAGTTTGTGACACTCTGTATGCACTCACTTCCAAAACTGTGACCTAAGTAAGTCTCCAGGGTTAAACTTGTAGCAGATACTGCATTAACAAATACATGGAGAAAAACAAGTGACCTTCTCTTGTCTTTCTGCTCATTTCTCATCCTTCCTTTGCTTTTCTTGTTGTCATACTGCATCTTCCCACCTTCCTTGTTTTGGTTTTTTTTTTGTTGTTGTTTTTTTTTTTTTTGTTCTTGTAAAAGGTATCATTATGCTGGTTATATCATGAGCACAGAAATATCTTTGGACACCTGCTTATGTCCTTCCTGGCTTCCTCCTTGTGTGCTTACTCTGCCCCAAACCTAGCAGTTGTCACTCTAAGCGTGCCTCCTGTGCAGAGGCTGTGTCTAACTTTCCACAGTTCTTCTAGTTATGCAGTACATGCGGGTTTGGTTCTGGCCAAAAAAAAGGGGTTTGATGTGAGAGACTGTTTTGCCTTCTCCCCCTCCCTTGATAGAAGTACTCTAAAATCTAAAAATGGCAATGCCTCTCTCAAAACAGAACACTCTTTTGCTCCTCCCCAACACTGCAACACTTTAGAGACTCCTGAAGAAAAGTGACCATTATTCTTTTTATGTTAATAAACCAAAATGCAACTGATATCTTTAACAGTATGAAATGTCCTTGAATTTTTAGTTCAGTTGAGATATAGAACTTCAAAACGCAAGTAGAAGTTTTGTTTTCAGATTTCAACATTTGTCTGGTAATGAATCCTTAAACTTAAGGAACATCAGTGTACGACTTAAGCTGTCTTCTTACCATAGGTTGCATATCTTGAACTGAATTTCATATAGTATTTTTTGTTATATTTGTATATCTTTGTAACTAACAAGCTTGCTATGCTGCTAATCTTCAAATTTAGCTGCTTGAAATATAAAAAAAAAACAAACTGTGATCTCTGATGTATATTTTGCATGCACAATGATATTTATAGTCTTAATTTCCCTACTAGGTTAGCGATGCAACTAAGCTAAGGCCAAAGGCAGAATTCTGTTTTGGTAAGTTCTTGCATGTGACATGTGCATCAAGTACATTCTTCAGAAATCTGAAACAAAGATGATGTTCTGCAATTCTGTTACTAGATACAGCTGGTAGTGTATTTTTAAAATAGCTCGTGTTCACTATGTCTTCTTTAGGACGAGGGAAATGTTGGCTTCTTCCTTAAAGGGGTTTTGTGGTTTTTTTGTATTGCAGCACATAAGTGAGAGCTGTTTTTCAGATGTTTGAAATTTTAGGAGCATTAATAAGCAAATAAAAAATGATGGTTGTTTTCAGAAACATGGCACACAGGTCAGCTATGAAGAGAAGTAATTTAACTATTTTAATCTGTGTTACTGCTAAAATAGTTTATTTGATCTAAAAATACTGTCAGCAAATGCTTTTATGTTAAGTTTCAGCCTCTATTGCTGCACGGAAGAAAAAATTTGCTTGGGGTACCTTCTAGGTTTATTGATACTTAAACTTGTTTAAACTTGAGTAAAGCTTTAGAAAATCATAAAAGCCCCTTATGGTCTTTCTTTTTTACATTTTTCTTGTAAATATTTTGTCCAGAATTTACTGTAATTCCAGAATTTTTTGTCAAGCAACTGGCATTCACAAAAGTACGTGTAGAGACTGGAATCAGCCTCTGCTCTGTTTATGAATAACCATTCTTTCTGGCAGCATTCGCGTACGAGTTTTAGCTCAGGGGAAGGTACTGAAAATGCCTGAAGGTTTTATGTTAGTTAGTGAAGGTGTCCTTTGCCATGTGCAGTGCTGTACTGGACCTGTGCAGTCTCTGTGCTGGAGCTGGTGAAACACTTGATAAATCAACCTTTTGTGTAAGGCATCGGCGATTCTAGACTAACACCTAGCGTGTCAGTTCAGTGCCATCTACAGATTCCTCTGCACATGCACGCGTGGACGTCTTCGTCTTCATCAGCTGTGAAGTTGCTGTTGTCAGTGGGCCAGCTCTAAAAAGCCTTAATGGTTGACGATGCTGGCTGAAAGCTTTTACTATTTCTGATGTATTAAAGCGATTTTTATATTTTTAGAGGAAAAAATTACATTTATTGTCTTTTTATTTAAATACCAAGCGTTGTTGTTTCAGTCAACTCATTATACGATTCTGTATTTTGAATTCATGTTTGTATCTAATAATGTTTACTTCAAACGATCCACTTCTGGGAGAAAGGTGATAGGAGAGTAAAAAGTGCCTGTTCCTGGCATGTGTTTGGTGTTAGCGATGACCTGAAGAAATGTTACAGGTAGAGCAGTGAAATCTGTTCAGGATTTAGCTGCAATCCTTCAGAGTTCTGGGAAGGTTTTAGTCATCGTTCACCTTAAAACTAATTTCAAGGTAAATTCTTAGAGTTTGTGAGAAAACTAGCTGTGATTTTACTGTTACACAAAAATATTTTTGTCCTTTTTGTGTAAAGATATGCTAAGCGTTGCCAGGTAGAAATATAAACTGACTAAAAATATGCTTTATGTGACAGGTCACTAATGTAAATAAAGTTTTATGTTCTGGCAATTTTAAAGCTGTTTGATCCTGAGCATCATATACTTAGTAATCAATACTGACTTTTCTACAAATTAAAAAAACAAACAAAACGACAACAAAAAAACCCAACACAGTGGTCATAGTCCTGTTAATGAGTTTGTTGCAAAGGATAACAGATACTAGTCAGAGGATTACAAGGAGAAATTGTAGAAGTCCCCAAGTATAAAACTTCGTTGCTTAGGGAAACTGAGAAAAGGGAAATGAAGCTGTAGAAAATTCCGATAAAATTCAAGGCTTTATTGCTATGTAACAAAAATAATTTAACAAATTCTGTATGATACTCTTTCAAGTAGAAAGCTTTAAGAAAAAAAAAGAAAAATAGGTTTGGTTTTTTTTTTTTTAGAAAAAGCAAGCCTGTGAAGTGTATATATGTATCTTAAGATGACTTTCTAAAAAGAAATGCAGCAGACAGCTTAAATACTTAACAGGGTTTTCCATCTGAAATAAAATCTTTTTATGATGATGATAAGTTTGCTCTTAAATTTCAGTGTTGTTAACTTTTCATAATGGTTTTTAACAGTTATGAACGCAGGGATGAGAAAATACTTTCTACAAGCCAATGATCAGCAGGACCTAGTTGAATGGGTAAACGTTCTGAACAAAGCTACCAAAATCACAGTAAGTGGTTCAGTTGATATTTAGCAATGCTTTCAAATGGGGACTGTCTCAAGGTGCTTAAATGTAACCTTTGCCTCCAGGTTTTATGCTAGAGTAGTCTTTTCATCTCTACAAGCAAGTCTGCGCTTGACTTTCCAAGACTTGGAGGAACAGTACAGAACTCTCCCTAAACTCGAGTTTATTTTGCCTTTTGCTTTGGAAATTGGACAAAAATGGGATTATCTTTTTCATTACAGCATTTGATTGTTTTTAATAATTTAACCATACGCATTTAATATTAATTGAAATATCCAGAAGACACTTGCAAGCAATGAAGAGATACACATACGTGTACCTGGTGTCAAAAGTTTGTATTTCTTAAAGTATCACTAAAATAATCAGAAAACACATTGTGCCATTTTCCAAAGGCTGTCTCCTGATTTCAAGTAACATCTGTTCAAAGAAACATTAATGTGTTCTTCTGATAAGTGTTAAATTACTTTTCTGGTTTGTACCAGGGCAGCTTGTTATTATGTGATTGAAGAACTCAGGTATTACCTCAGTCTTTTCAGGAAACAAAAGTTACTTTTTTTTTTTTCTTTCCAGTTTTGGGGAAGTGATGACATGAGCTGTTTTTGAGGGCATACCCTTACAAAGAAGGGGTTCTGAGCATGGGTGTACACATCTGTATTTGTTGTCAGTAACTTTCTCATGTTTAGGTTGTCTAAGGATGTTTCCATGAGTTGTTTGCATTGTTTTAATGTAGCCCTTTCTTTGGAGTTTAAAAAAACATTGCTACTAATAATAAATTTAAAAAAAACAGAAGCACAAAGCCTTCTCACTTGGGTTTTTCGTAAGGAGGACACACCACAACCAGGCTTGGATTGTTTCCAGTTCAAGAAATAGAGTCAATAATTAATTGCATCAAATTAGAATTTAATCTGAAAGCTGTTATCTTATATTTAACTTGCATTCTAAATGGCTGGTGAAATCATTAGGTTTTTTTGTCTTTGAAGGAAAAAGCCTTTGAACTGTTAATCTGTTCAGAAGTTATTCAGTATGGCCAGTGATTTAATCAAGTAATTAAGATAATTCAATAATTAATTTTCATATGAGCATTACTCAGTGTAGATTGTAGCCCTCCAAGTTTTGTTGCACTTTTAGTACTCTTGAGTGCTGATAATTTCAAAATAACTATGAACCTTTGCAGCCTGGCACATTGTGTACCTAGTTCTGAGTACTGTTTGAAGATGCATTCGTGTGAGAAGGTGGCTGGGGGTTTGGTCTGTAACATTTTAAGTAGGAGTTTGTGACGGCTGAAGCCCTCACCCATGAAGCTGTAGCTTCATTCTTCTCTTGAAAGAACTGAAAGAACTGAATGATCTCTGTGCGCTAGGAGAATGTCTTATCCTTCAGGGCCAGACTTGGCTGTGAACGGAGTCACTTTTTACCTGTGCTAGCGAAGCTGAGCGTTGGGCAAGGCTCAGGGGACGGTGGCAGTGAGAGAATGAGCCTGATGCCACAGCTGAGCACGCTGCTGAGTGCCACCTTCACTTGGCCAGGAGGAAGCTGTCCCCAGCTGGCATTTGTGCTCTCAGGACTGTTTGTACTTCATTGTAGGCTGATTTTTTTTTTTTTTTTTGTAAAATAAGCAGTGCTGGGCTTAGGAGCTAGAATCACAGCAGACCATAAAGTAGCTTTGTTTTTGTCTAATCAGTTCAATGTCAAGTTTGGAGTGTGCCACAGTCTTGCATGGTAACACTGTGTAAAGACTATTTGTGTGTCTCTTCTTTCTGAAGGAATTTGGATGTCCTGTGTAAATATCCAGTAGATTACTGCCTGGGATATTGTGGTGTGAGACTCTTGATCTCTTCCTGTTGAAGTCACTTCAAATGTCCTATATTAATATTAGGGATGAAAAGAGCTTATAAATTAAAACGTCTTAGGTAGCCAGTTGTTAGTGCATTTCTTAGGTTCCAGATAGTTACTTCTTGCACAAAATCAGAAATTTTATGTAAACGTTTTAGATTAAGAACTGGGGAAATTAATTTGCTGTGGTGTTTTGATTGTTTTAATTCCACATTTGAGAGAATTATCTAATAGTTAATGATAGTTAGAAACAGGTAGGTAGAGTAGATTGGCACAAAATTTAGCAATATTTGTAGGATTAATGGAGGCAGTGCACACAGTCTTCGTGCCAAGTGAGTTCAAATGTCATACTGGTCAGGCATCCTGTTTGACAAAAGTCTCAAATACGGTAGCACTGTGTTTATGGCCTTACTGTGGTAGCTCTACAGGCAGTGGGGTGTCTCCAGTCTAAAGCACTTATTACAAGAATTGAAAGGAAGTGAAAAATAATGAACCAGTTGTTCCATAAATTAGCGGTGCTTCTTGAAGATCAAGTATGGCATTTATGGCAAAGCTGAGAGTTGATTTTTAGATTTCAGAACACCTGGTGATGTGTCTTTATTGGCACCAGTTTTCTTCTGAGAACTAAAGCAGAGCCATTGCAACAAATTTTATTGTAAGCTATTTCCAGCCTTTTGCAATTAGAGATCATTTGTTACATTGTGCTGAAGACAAATTAAAAATACTTGAATAATGATTAGGGTTTTTTTTCAGGTCTTCATAAAACTTTTAATGTTAATGATCATATTCCACTTTCAGGTACCAAAGCAGTCCGATCCTCTGTGTCAAATGGATAATGCAAATCGTCAAGCCGAAAGCCCAGGTGGAAAGAAGCAAGTGTCTTACAGGACAGAAATTGTTGGCGGTGTCCCGATCATTACGCCTACCCAGGTAATACCCTTAAAACAAGTGGGCTGTTGTTTGATAGAGGAGGCTTTGTTCAACATAGGTTGAGAATAGGTTATACATCACAATATATTTTATATCGCAGATATCAGTATGTTGAAAATATCTTTTAGTCTGTGAAATTAAGTGCTGATGCTAAACAGACAGAACTTCGGCGTTGTTGACTGTCAGGAAAAGTGGGTAAAAAAAGGAGGTGATTGTCAGCTGATTAATATGATGCACTATGTTATTAGAGGTAATGAGGATGACAGCACATTAAACTATTGCAGAAGGGCTTATGAAATGACATGTGTGAACACATGAGATCAGCAAGTGAAATTGAGTGAAAATAAATGTAATGTAAGGGATTCTGGGAAAAAACTATCTTAGTTTTGATAGAAAATACTAGATTGTGAAACAACCATTTCCACTTGAGTGAGAGGTAAGAGTTACAGTTGCACTAAGAAAACATCTCAGTGTTACGCTAACAGTGGAAGGAAAAACCCACAAATATTAGATATCACTAGAAAAAGAATAAGGGGCCAAACAGAAAACATCTTTGTTGCCGTATAAATCCTGTCTTTGACCAGACCTTGATTACTGTGTCTAGTTTTGTTCTCATCTTAAAACAAAAACTGGAAAGGTTCAGAGAAAGATTGTAAGGATGGTTGGTCCGTGTGGAATAATCTCCATATGAGGAACAATTGAGTTCCCTGTGCAAAAGAAATAACTACAGTATGATGTAAGAAAGAGCTCTGCAAAATCACGATTGGCAGAAGTGGATGATGCAAACTTTATTTTCCACTATGAGAGCTCTGGGCTTTTAAACAAAGCTAATGGTGTGACCAGGTGAAACAAAGGGGAGTTCTTTCAGTGAGCAATAAAACGTAAGGTACTCCTTGCCGAAAGATGGCATGGATGCAAGAAACTTTCCCGAGTTTGAGAGACTGGACAAGCTCCTGGAAAAAGAAGCTATGCAGCGTTAAAGATACAGACCTGTATCTGTTTCTGGAAGTTCCCTGAGCTGAAAGTAGTTAGAGATTGGATTAATATCATGTAAATGACATGTATACACCTGAACTGCATTAAAAAAGTTGGTGAATGGCCCTAGAAACAGCTTTTCTTTTGCTGTAGCCACCTCTAGTGTTTTGCCCTTAAAGTCGTGTTATGAGTTAGCATTAAATACACACGTAGATCTTGTAGGTCTGTAACATTCTTCATTCAGTGTCTGTCAATATTGTTTGAGAATACTCAGCACTTTCTTACTGAAGCTTCTACATGGACCTTGCAAGTACTCAACCAGAGCCCGCGGAGAGTCTCATTAGTTGTCTCTAAATCAGCTGGAAAATTTTATCCTTTCAAACAAATCGGAAATGGGATTTCTGACCATGGGATGATACAGTTATTTCCTATTATAACTAGTATAGTTATTCTTTGACCTTTAGAAAAAAACTGAGAGTATTCTGAACTTTCCTTCTTTTTTCTAGAAAGAAGAAATCAGTGAGTGCAGTGAAGGTGGTGATAGGAATTATTTGAAACGGTCACAAAGTCACCTTCCTTATTTTACTGCTAAGCATCCCCCAGATAATGCTATTATCAAAGCTGGCTACTGTGTAAAACAAGGAGCAGTGGTAAGTATTTGAAATTAGTGTCTTTCATTAATCAAGAACAAAGGTCCTAAGGTGGCAGTTGTACTTATCAAGTAGATGATTTGAAAAAAAAAAGACATAATTACCAGTAACTTTAGCACCACTGACAATATTAAGGATAGCTAAAGATAAAGATCATATATTATAAATAGGAATTAGAATTATAAATAAATACATAAATAAGTACATAAATAATATATAACATTTATTTATATTTGTAATTGATATCTAAAATATACAAATATTTATTTATTTTCCTTTAACAGATGAAGAACTGGAAGAGAAGATACTTTCAGTTAGATGAAAACACAATAGGATATTTCAAGTCTGAACTGGTAGGTTTCCAAATGTGCCTTATTTTCCAGTCACAGAAAATCTAAAGAAATACGCTTGTATTTGAAAAAATGTGCTGTGCTACTCCTGCAGCTCTTAACTCTGTACTGTAATAACTTTTCATCATTGGGAAGAACAAAAAACTTAATAGGATGGTCGTTAATTTGGACTTTGATCTTCTGTTTGGGAACCTGTCTGCAGGGCACTGAAGAACACTCTGTATTACTATCTTATTTCCCTTTGTACTTGTGTATAATTAATTGTATTCTTGAAACAGCTGATCATTATGTGGAGAAATAAAAATGTAATCTTGCAATTCTTAATTTAACATTGGAATTATGGGATGTTTTATCATACAAATGATGTGACCTTTTCTCACACACATGTTTCACCATGGCAGCCAAGACAGGTAAAGAACTCTGCTGTTCAGAAGCAGTGCTTGCAGAGGTTTTTTTCAGTTTCATCATCTTTTTCTCACTCATCCCTCGCCAGCCTTTTGACCAATTTTGACCAAATGTTAAGTGCCTTCAGGCTTCGTTTAAAAATGAAGTGGCTGATAATGGAGACAGTCTGTTTTCCCCAAAAAGGAATCCCACACTTAATAAACATGAGAACATCTGTAGCTAGGGAATGAAGTCTGAGTTGTAGAGTATTACAGATTAAGGAAAATAGAGGTTACAGGGCAACTGTAAGATGTAAAATGTCAAGAACCCAAATTTCAGGCTGTTTCTGAAGAGAACTTTTGCTTTACTTTTAGTGAGGGAGCATACAACAGTAGCAGGAGTTCGATCTTGCATGGTAATATTTGTTAAAATGTTAGCATAACACAATTCTGCCTCATTGCCTGTAATAAATCCTCTTTTTATTAAAAAATAATCTGTGTGCAGATTGCTCACAAGCAAATTCCAATTTGGTGAAGAATTGTATTGGGTAAGAGTATACTAGAAAGAGTAGGTATAGTATACTAGAAGAGGGTAGAGATGCCTACGCTTTTAGTGTTTCGTCATGCTCCTTTCCAGTTCAACTATTTTGAACAATATAAAATCTTAGTGTCCTCTGTTCTTCAGGCTAATATCCCCTTGATGAAGTTTGAGGAAGGTACTGGGCTGCCCAGCTGTCAGACAGCAGGGAAGTAGATGCCACTTCAAAATTTTTACTGAAATTAGTTTTTTTCTTCTTTTAAGATACTCATCCTTCTTCTTTTCAGGGAAGTATGTACTGAATACATAGAGAATATAGCATTCTTTTGTTGGACGTTAATCAAAGAATTCCATGTCTAGGAAACCTAATCATAATCATGTTTCATACAGTTTTTTAAACAATTAAGATCTGCCTTGTCTGGAACGTACATGTTGGAGAGACATTTAATCTGTAGTGGAAAGAGCAAAACTTTCACAGAGCGCAGAAAACACTTGCAACAACTTAACCATGTATCCATCTGTCAGACTTTTATTTATCTCCTACAAACACAAAAAGGATAAAGCACTCTCTTCTGAAGATTTCAAGTGGTGAATGATTTCTTGCAGCAGCATGTGGGATCTCCATTTCCCTAATAACCTCCTGTTCCTGATGAGAGTAATACAAAAAAGTTCAATAGCGGTTGTTTGTCACACATTTGTGGTCAAGGTGGCTGTGACATGGAGGTGGTATTCAGCTGGTGTAGCATCAGACTTCTAATTCTGGAAAATTTCTTTCTGTTGGACCCAAGAGCTGCAATATTCAGTCAAGTGTGGCTTGCTCTTGAAGTTAGTTTGTCTTGACAGCCAGCCTGCTCACCTTCAAATGCCTTACTGGATATCTTGAAGTGCTGTTGTTTTGCATCTGTAGATACAGATCTCAGTTCTCTGCTCTCAAAAATGTAAAAAAAAATTATGGTTGTAGTTTTTTTATTGAAAAATGTGTAGGTGAAAAATCTGGAGACTTTTTTTGTTGTGGTAGTTTGGTGTCGTGACCACCCCCCGGTCCCTGCCTGAAGGATCTCCCCGGTCCCTGCCTGAAGGATCTCCTCTTTCCAGTTTGAGGAAGAGCCCATGTCAGACTTCAGGTGGAATATGATAGAATACAGGCAATATCAGACTCAGAAAATGATCATTTCTGAGCTGAGGTCTTCCCTGCAAGAGCTGTGTCTATTCCAGGGACGATTTTGCAGTTCACATTTGATGTATTACTGTGAAAACTCTGTTGTAATGGATGAATGAACCAACAAAGACCAGGGAGGGGAGGAGGGGCGAAATAACTGAAAACATTGAGGTTTAAACTCAATGTAATAGAAATTGTAGAGAAAGTAGTCATTCCAGAGCTGACAGCTTTTGTTTTGTCTATAAGCTGAAGCCAGCTGAAGTAGTCCATTGTAACCTTGCCTAAAGAAAACACATTAGGAGGTAAAATAAGCTGTTGTTTGTTTGTGTTTTACTGCAACAACTAGAGGGAAATAATAGTATGTATGATATTATGTTGTCATGGCAAAACTGAAAGTATTTCTGTTTGAAGGTTCTCACCTTTTTTTTCCTGTTGTGAAACTTTGACAGAATTGTAACACTTTTGTGACGGTAACAGAGTTTTCATATGCTTTAAGAATACTTGCTCTTTTCAGGTTTTGATATGATTGATTTCTTTGTATTCTTTTTAGTTGTATTGAGTGTAGGATACAATTAATCTTATTTAAAGCCATGTCATGCAGTACAACTAACAAAGCATCTTGTATTGTAGCATTTCATAGCAAATGAATGTAATCACGGTTTTACTGAAATAAGCGGCTTGAGGCCAGATTCAGTTTTCTGATCTGATTAGGGGAAGGGAATGGGGTGATTGTCTCCGTTATGATAAGATGAATAAGTGTTTTTGGGTTTTCTACTTCTTGATTTGTCATCTTCGTTGCAAATATCATGGTTGGTTTAATACTTAAAAAAGCAAATTAAATTTTGGTTAACATCACCTTTCGCATAAGTGACTGCCTTCAAAGTCTCATTTATGTAAGTCTGTTGCTGTCAATTGTCCTGACCTCTGGCTTTCTGACTGTATTCTAGTTGTTAGATAGACTCTACTGAAATATTTTTGCCTTTTTTTTTTTCAGGAAAAGGAACCTCTCAGGGTTATACCACTTAAGGAGGTCCATAAAGTTCAAGAATGCAAACAAAGGTGAGGAGAGAAGCACTGATGCGGTTACATGGGATGTAGTACACGGCTTTCATGGCTACACTGCTTTTTGGAAACAGAGAAGAACTTTTTAATAAGTTCAGTTGATGTGTGCATGTGTGTTACTTTTTATTTATAGGACAGCAGGTAATTTTGTGCATAAAATTGTTTTTGAGGGTTCTGTATTAGGGTGTGTTTCAAACTTGTAACATTCAGTGGAGTGTCAATGCACTGGACAAGAGTGGAACAAAAGAATATCAGGCAGTCATGAGTGAGAGGTGCATGGGTGCTGTCTGATTTGAGGCAGCACTTCTAGGAGTCTCTAGCCTGCTTATACCATCTCTAAACCTTTAGAGGACATTACCATATGTTAAGTGTCTGAATTTAGATGAGGACACTCATCTAAATTTTTTTTTTTAGCAGACTACTCTTTAGGACTCATACTTTGCAAAGACACAACAAAATATAAATGTGAAACTTTACAGAAACCTGACTAGAACAATAACTATATTTAAACTTAATATAATATGATTTTGAAAGTTCCAATTAAAAAGATATATAATAGCATGCATGCCACTGATTAGCTAAAGAGTCTTAGGACTAAAATAAGTGAGAGATGCTGGTTTTCTTTTTCTACTTGGTATTTACCAAAAAAACCAACAGTAGAGTGATAAGGAAAGGCAAAGGTCTTCAGACAACAAATGCTTGGGTTCTCTGCACATCCTAGAGTCTTTTTAAGCCAGAAAGTTGTACTTGCTGTTGAAGTATTTTTCTGTGTTTCATTTACAGTGATATAATGATGAGAGACAATCTCTTTGAAATTGTCACAACTTCTCGAACCTTTTATGTACAGGTAATTTCTTTTTTAAACTTGTATTTAACCATGCCATGATTTTCAGAGGGAATGTGGTCTTCATTATGTTTCAGAAAGATGAATATAAGAAATATTCCACATAACAGCAACTGTTATGTTGGTAGTGTATGAAAGCAATAAATAATAAATCCTAATGTGATTTTGTTGGCATTTGAGTCTTCAAATTCTGTAGGCTCAACTCAATATTTTATATCTTTTATTTGGAAGTAATGAGGTTTTTACGTATAGTAATTGAGTTCTCAGGTTCAAGTTAGTTGCCAGATTAAAATATCTACTAAAGCGCAGCAACATTTAGATGTCACTACCAATTTGGTAATGTGTATCCGTATGCGCTTGATTCACTGCATCCTTACCATGCTATCTTGTAAATGTTTGGGTATAATGCAAGTCACAAAGACTTTTCCCCAGCTCTGTGGGAATGGGATTCTTATAGTACTGACTTTCTCTTGTAGGATCGGAAAGGCTTGTATAGCCTAATACAGGCAGTGGTGCCGGATGCTGAGTTATGAGCTGTCCTGTAGCTCAGCATAATTAAGTGACATGTTGCAGATGTTTCTTGCTGGCTGGATGTGCTAGTTTAATAAAGTTGCAACGTAATTAGGAGAAGGCTTTGGCTTTTTATCTGTCTTTACCCCAGATATGTACACCCTTGGTATTCACTGTTACTCTGTTTCATCATTGCTGAATTGTTGTTCTAAATAAATGTACAGCTGACTCTCAATGGAGACTGATTTATATTTTGCTGTAACTTTTCTGTAAATACCTCATAGAAGTAAAGTGCAACAGTGACTGAAAAGTACAAAGTTATGTCATTGGCCAAAGTATGTGAAAAGAGGTCAGCAGATCTCCTGTAAGAATTTCTGTGGGCACTTCTAATTTTTTTGTTTGCTGAAAGTAAAAAAAAAAAATGAGCCTAGGGTATGCAAATAGTATAAAAATACGTATTTCTTGCTCACTATTTTATATAACTATATACATATAATAGTAAATTTAGGGTAAGATTGTAAAAAATGTCTAGGTTAAGAGATGGAAGTCCCTATGGCTTTAAATAAGACTACTAAAGTAGGGTGAGCCTGTCATTTTAATGCAGATGGTCAGGACATTGGGAAAGTTGGGAGTGGATATGTTAAATGTAACACATATTGTTTGATCCAGGCGGACAGTCCAGAAGACATGCACAGTTGGATAAAGGCAATTTCTGGGGCCATTGTAGCACAGCGAGGACCTGGAAGATCAGCAGCTTCCATATGTTATTCTGAACCTCGGAGAAAATGTGATTAGTTGAGGCTCACTTGTGCTCTTGAAGCTCTAGTCGTGTTTTTCCTTTCACCTATCCTCTGTCCTGTCCTGTAGTAAGGTGGCATCTTTGCATGAACTTTCATACAGAATGGCATAAAATATTTTGCAGTTTTAATTGAGCACTTATCTTAGTCTTACGTGTATGTAACTTTATGTGCATTGTCTTGTCTTGAACACGTAGATGATGCAAGTGCTAACCTAGAAGAATTCTTCAGAGTTCAATATGATCTTTGACACTATGCTGCTACAAGTTTGGAAGTAAAATTGAAACTTCCTAATTCCTGCGAGGTGTTTCTGCTAATTGCTGAATTTTGCAATCAAATGACAATATCCTGATTTGTTTTTAACAACTCTCCCTACTAAATTGTCATTTTCTATTGTTGATAGTTTATTGTATATGCAGATACAGATTCAAATTTAAAGTAATTTCTCTAAGAGATCTCTGCTTGCATGAATTAGTTTTTGCTGTTGGAAACTTATGGTATGAACACCATCCAGCTTTACTGAACTGAGGCACGGTGACAAATCTTAATATTTGTGAAGCCGTGTGGATGCCAGCATTCCATAAGTACTTGCATTTATATTAGAGGTTCAGTACAAAGTACATTAACTTGTGAGTAGTGAAGGTTACTGTAGTGTCACAGTGTCCCCAAGTATGTCCAGATTTAACAGATGGAATACTTTACAGTTCAGATGTTGCATGCTATGGTTTTCACTTTCTGGCTATGGGATGTTTTGTAATGAGCTGAATATATCATTACCCCCATAATTTGAAATCTAATAACTTAAATCTGGCTTTTGACTGCACATTTGCATTGATATTCTGTTTCTGTTAACTCAATCTAATAATATCTTGATTATTTTTTGCAGCTGGAAGCTGCTTCACGCTTTTAAATAAACCTTCCTGTCATAAATTTTATTTCTTTTTGGGGGAATGAAAATACGCACATAACTTTTCTTTGTGGATGTGTTTTTTTTTTTTTTTTTTTTTGTGGGGCTGAGCAATCTTACCTGTTACTGTCTGCATCACTTCTTTCTTTTTCCCTCTCTTCTCTTCTTTCCCCAAGTATAGGTTACTCTAATCTTAGCTTTGCACTGTGTTCCAGATGCGGCAGGCCAGAAGGCTGTCGAATCCTTGTATACAGAGGTATACATCAAGAACTGGTGAATGCAGCACGTATGTGGGCTCTCATGTAAACTTGCCTTCTTAACAGAGGGCTAGGAGACTAATTTGCACTATAAAAAGCTAAAAATTATGCTACCTGTTGTCATTACCATTACTGAAAACTAACTCATAAATTATATCATTCACTCACAGGTTTGCACCCTTTTTTCTTACTTTTAAAATAATCGGAAATTTTAAATGGCAAAACACGCATTTATATTTCAAAGCATACTATATATTTGAACGCAAGTTATGTGATGTCATTTTAATAGGAAAGTATTAAAACTAATTTGCATGAGAGTTCATATTTCCATTTTACTTTACATTTTTTGAAACTGCGCAAAAGCAAAATTAAATTTAAGCTACCCACGAACTAATACAGATGCGTGCACACAAAAAAATGCACGTTATAACGCCAGTAATTGGAAGGATAATACTGTAGCCTGATTTGCATGGCTTATAAGTCTCTGCATGAAATTATTAGTTCAAACATAGAAGCATTATGTATAATCTGTACACTGTTCAAAGCAGTATACCTTAGGAGTAATGCAGCAGCATAGTCTCTTAACTGTGAAATTACAGTCAGTGTGGGTAGTAAAATCTGAGTATCCTTCAGTTCAATTTAGCAAAACGTTTATTATCGAGATCTTGTCCAAATAGCCTTTACTTTTGTCCTATTTGTTGAACTAAAATTATTAATAAGAAGAATAGCAGGTAAATCACTGAATCATGTGTTCTCCTAAAGCAAATGTTTTTCTAAAGTGGAGTGTGAGGTCAGGTATGAAATAAGGCAATGTAAATAATGCTAAATACTTCACGGATATTGGACACACAAACTGAAGTCCAAAAAAAGTTACAAAGCTCCTTGACCCAATAATATTACTTAATTTCTAGAAAGAAATTCCGTAGTACTTGGCAGAATCCATTATGATTACGTTTATGTATTCATGTCATAGCATTCTAAAAAGAACTCGGAAAACTGCTGTGAAAAAGGAATTATTTAATTTAGAATATATATTTGCATCTTGGACACACATCTGTGATGGTTTTTTTTTGCTAACAATTGTGCTTGAAAAATGCCTTGGTTTGTGTACACACACCAGGGTTTGCAGATTTCATGACTTCAGGTACTAACGCTGGTGATGGCAGAAATGGCAGCAGCTGCAGCTCCTGGTGCACGCAGAGTGAAGTGCTCCCTGCATCGTCGCGCATCCCTTTGGTCCTATCATTTCACGCTGTATCCAGCGCTGGTTTAGCTGCCCCTAGGTATCTGAGACATCCTTACAGAGCTGGTAGATGTGATGCAGAACCTGAGGAATTTTTTTCTTCTGGAGATACAGCAATAGGTCAGGCAGGACATCCTAGGACATCTAAAATGGCACTCTGTGCCTGTGCTTTAGACATCTAAATCATTCCTAGGTAGTCTGGGAACTTGTTTCTATCAGTAAGTAAATGGTGGAAGATTATTTTCACAGTATCAATCTAGCAGAGTTATGTAAACAGACTGGCAGTTAACAATAATAAACACAAGAAAATAACTTGACAATTAGAAGGGATAGCTTAAAGATCAGCTTCTTTTCTAGGTCCATTGACTTTGGAAATTGTTACGCTGCCTTGATAGCATAAAATAGTTGCTGTTTTTGTTTGCTCCCTGGAACAAATTGGTGAGATTGGTACCCCAAGAAGAGGGAACAGTAAAATGTCCATTACTTTAGGATTTAGGGTATCAGTGCCTGATGTATATGAATATGTTTGAATACATTTTTCTCTCAGAAAGAGATCACTCTCAATGGCCTTTAAAGTGTGTATCTTCAAAAGGTTACTTAACATCTTAGTAAAACGAGAAGCCTCAATTTGCTGGGCTATATTATAAAGTCTAAAGAGCTGCTGAGGTTAATTTGAGAAATTGAATTTCTTCACATGAAGAAGCCGATGTTGCTGTCACATACTGCTGTAAGCTCACATTTAATAATACACTGCCTTGAGAAAGCACCTACCTCCTGCTGCTGTGGCTGATGCTTTGCTTTGTGTATTTTCCATCTTGATTTTTTTTTCTGAGAGTGAAATCTGAAACTGCATCTTTCCAACACGATGTCAATGACTTCATCTGACATGTGCTCTTCTTTTCCAGGAGCATACCGAGTCTTCTTCCGAACCCAACCATGCTCTCCGTTCTGCCGTCCCAGCCTCAGCCACCTCACATTCCACAGCCGCTCACGGCAGCCCTCTGGTCCCAAACCCTCACACCAAATACCCTGCCTTGGAGAAGCGAGGATTTCACGAATCTTTTACCAAGACCAAGCCAGGGAGCTACAAGATCCAGGTTGTCGCTCCAAGAGAATCAGCTTCCAAAGTGACTGAACGGGGCCTCTCGGAACCCCGAAGTAAAAATGGCACTCAGGAACAGGATCCTGGCCTTGTGGATCTGGATGATGCAAGCCTTCCAGTTAGCGATGTGTAGTGATGGAAGTGTTTGGAGAATGATCCATTTGTTCGGTCCTCTAATTTCCTTGTTCGGACTTTTAACCAAAGAAAATTATAGGAAATAAGAACAAAAAACCGGAACACTGATTTTTATATATATATATGTGTGTGTGTGTTTCTGTGCACGCATGTGTATATATAATGTGTTTGTATATTGCCTTTCAGCTGAGGGTCAGAAATGGACCTTACGCGTTTTCTCAAAGCCTGATAGTAAATCACTTACTAGGGAGGGGCCAAACTGCACAGTTTTAGAAGAAAAAAAAACAAAATAAAATCCAAAAGACAAAACCAAAAAAGTACTTCTGCAAGTAAGCAAAGTACCAACAACTTTTCATTCCTAATCTGGCAAACTTATTAAATTTACAACTAATGCTATATTGTGGAGAACTTATTGCCAACAACTGTGATTACTTAATTTAATTTTGAACTACAGTAAGATTTTAGGTGTACACGAGAGCTGTTTCTCTCCATGACTTTCAGATACCAGAAAATGCACAAAACGTTTCTTCTGTTCTTTAGGATCAACAGTATCAACTGATTGGTTGTCAGAACAAGAATTCTGAACTCCCTTGGAATTCTAAATATGGTGCTGTAAAATTTCCACTAAAATAATATTTTGAATAGTCAGCCTATTTTTGATGCACTCCTAAAGGTGGGTTTTAACTTTTTGCACATTTGGATTTTAATGGACTGCATGGAATGGTGTTTTGGAGGAGGGAGAAGAGAAATTGGACTTTGGAATTTGGACACTTTAGATCTTTTGAACCAGGTAGCGTTTATATTGTGTTACATTAGGCTTTGCAGCAAATATTTTTCTTAAATGTCTAAATGTATTGTTTGATCGCTGTTTTGAGAATGGTTTTCCTGTCAGTGCTTTGTGAATGGTTCTTGTTTCTGTATTTGATCAGTGGAAGACCTCCTCACTTAGTTTTGTCGTTATTGGTACTGAACTGTTCATAGTCATGCAATTGTGGCCTATAACTTCTGGTGCACTAATAATCTTAAGTGCCTGTGTTTTTTCTCACATTGTGGAAACACTTTTGGATTAGGTATGTATACAAACCATTCTTGATGGTTTTGAACATCGGCTTGGAGTTGTTCTGAATAGCATAGTTGAAAACAGCTATTTAAAATAGCAAACTTGTGCTAGGGGTACCAGTGTTCTGGTATTGCACCTACTAGCTGTGCAATATATGTTCGTAAAAAATGAGGTTTTGTTGTTTGTGTACACTGTGTTACGGGGCTTCAGTGATGCAAATGAAAAGAACCATTACATTTCAAGTATTGGGTTAGATTATGTACTTGTCATCGTTTTTGAAAAATGTTTGCTTTAATCAAAACCCCACAAATATCTCACGCTGCTGCTTATTGTGATTCAGATTGTCCAGCTTTATGATACTTTTTTGTCTACTGGAACCTAAGACACATATCATACCAGTCCATCTTCTCTCCAACTTCCAAACTGACTTCCTGCTTGAGAGATGTGGATGGCTTCACCACGATAATTTGTTGATCCAAGGGTAGAATAATTGGTGTCATATAAAAATGAAATAGGATGTAATTTCAAAACCTTAAATTATATCAGCACCTTCATTTTTTTTTTTTAATCCATAAGCTAACTAACCACTGTCTTAAGGCAGTGGTGTTTGTAAATTACTGGTTTTGTTTGACTCTTTAGATATCTGTGAAAACTAGCACAGAATTGGAAGTTACTGTAAATGTCTGAACTAGTATTGTAGGTTTTAACTTCTATAAAGATAAAACAATAGCTCTTTAAAAGCTTATTTTTTCACAAGTACATTCTGTATGGAGGACACTTTGCATTGAAATATTTTTTACTGTAGTCTAACATCTGAAATCACTTGCTCTGGTACAGCTTTCACACTGCATGTTCATTTTATTATATTTTGGTATTGGCAATTTTACACATTGGGTGGAGGTAAAGCAGCTCCATTATGGGACTTATAAAAAGAGGAAAAAAGAAAAGGAAAAAAAAAAACCAGAAAAAAAGAAAAGAACTACTGTTGTAGTTCAGTAGCATAGGGAAATATTTGTGGTTGGTAATTGTCAGGGTCTCCTATTTATCAGTACTTTTATAAATCTATGAAAATTGTTAAATTATTTTAGAAACAGTGCTGTAAATACATCACATTTAAATTGTCAATAAATCAGTTTGGGTAACTTAAAAATAACATCTGACTGAGTTTCCTTGCACCATGTTAAATATTTTATCAGAACAATATATTCCTTTTTAGCACGTAAGAGGTCATATTATCTCTTATCCGGCTGTAATGTCTTTTTAATTCTTCAAATCTGATCAGGTTGTGTAGCCTAAGAAAGAAATCTAACAGAATGAGCTGGTTTTCTTTTACTGCTCTTGGTTTCTTCTGTGGAATTTTTACATGTTACACAAGGGAGGTTGATCGGGTTTCTTTTTAATCAATGGAAGGGAAGAGATGACACATAGCAGTGTCAAGTTAACCATTTGGAAACACTTAGGTACCAACTGAAAGGGAAAAAAAGACCCAACAGGAGAACAAAATGTAACATGTTTGGTTTTTTTTCCTCTGGTTTTATACTGTTGTGTAACAAATTCTCTTTCCAAAAAGCTTTCCTGAAATAGGAGCACCTATGTGACATCTGGAAGCATGTCACTCTGCGCAGTAGACAGTACAATATCACACATGGGTGACTGCATTTCTCAAGTCCATTTTTCCCTCATGTCAACCAGCACAGTTATAATTGGGCTGCCTCAACAGTACGCACGGAACTGTAATTGAATAAGGTATTTTATGTAGGCTGTACACAGTTACCCAAATTCCAGTTTGTACCTCCGATTAGCCTCTGTCCATTTAAACTAGACATTTTCAGCTTTATCACAACATCACCAAGTTCCAAAAGCAGCTTGACTACAGCTGTATAGAATTGATGTTTCAGTGAGGTCCTTTGTATTCCCAGTTAGATACGAGTCCAGGTACAGCAATACCATTTATTCTTCCTTGTAATAAATGTCTGAATAAAATGCAATTATTGGCTGCAACTCAAATTCATGTAAAGGAGCTGAAAATACCATTTCTAGTTCATTTATCTTATTGCATGCATCTCTGCTGTTTAGCTTTCAACATTTTATCCTCTAATTATTTTCCTGAAAATCTTCGGTTATTTTTCACAGCCTGTTGAGACCTGAACTGTGGTCCCTGAAATGACTTGGGTGCTCTGTCTTACTACGTGCTGCCCTGCGTGTTTTCATTTGCCATGTACTTGCTATTGCCCCTTTACTGAAGAGGGAATAGAATTATTCTTCACAGATTCAGATCCACTGTATTACAAGAAGAAATTTACAAAAATGTAACTGTTAAATCTGCAATCTGCGTGCCTGAAGGTAACTGCCAAAGGGTAATGGTCCCGAATAGAGTTTAATAAACTGGCAGATGCCTTAACCTCCTGGAATAACAGGGTGTCAGCACCACCTAGAGGTCATGCTCTAGCTTTAAAAAATGATCTGCATCGAGCGTTTACTTTTTAATGTATTTCTGAATCTGAAAAATCCATTTTGAAACTCCAGTTGTTACGTCCCTGGACTACTGAGAAGTTTTGTGGGGTTTTTTTTTTTTCTTTCTCTTAAAACTCTTATGCCTTGTAAGCTTTGCATAGCAATGGCAGCAAATGGGTTGAAGATAAAACAAAACATCCCTTTTTCTCCCTGCAGCTCTTGTTTACAATACCAGTTTACTCCTGAGGAAGCTATGATGTTATAGGAAAAAGTGAATAACCTGCTAACTTGTCCAGTGAATAATGAAAGTGTGAGGCTTCTCATGATGCTACTGACTGTGGAAAGCAATTACAGGCAATCAGAGACTAGTTTAAAAAAAAAAAAAAAACAAAAAACTGAAGTAGCTCCTGAAGAACCAATGCTTTGTTGTATGAAGAAGCAGATTCTCCAAAGCAGCAAAACTCAAACCACAGCACTAATGAAATATATCGGTGTTAAAGGACTGATACGTAATGAAAAGCAAGTATATAGGTATGTTAGATGATTGTGTAGAATGTGCATGCTCAAAACATTAATTATTGTTTCAAAGACATGGATATGTCTAGCAGCGTAAGGTAGTCACTTTCTGTACCAAGAGGTCTTGAGATGAGCTAGTTGATGTTTGATCACTGCATTTTAAAAATTCTGGAACGTACCTGGGAAACTGGTTATCTAGGGCGACGCAGCTGGTCAGAAGGACCTTTAAAATGTCTTGGTGGAGTACAGTCTCTTCAGCTACTGGACTGGAAGGCAAGCATCTCTGCTGCTTTTGGTAGGCAAAGTAACGCAACACAAAGATACGAGTGGGAGGTACACCAGAGTAATCAGGGCAGCAGATTGAAGGGGGATCTAACCAGTTCAAAACGTCCTTCTTTCTCCTTACTGCCTGGGCTGCCATTTTAATCAATTTTACTTTCTGGCTTTTCAGACTTCGAGGTTTTGCAATTATATATTGAGCTGGGTTCAGAAGTCAAAATTCTCTACAGAAATGAGTTAAAGGTGGATACGGCATCACAGTCTCTCCTGCTATAGAAAATTAGTAGTAGTAGTATTAGAAAGTAGCTGTGTTAGTAGAAAATGTTGGTATTCAAAGGATAACTTTTTCAGGCTTTCTAGGAAGTCCATATTAGAATGGATGGTGAAATTAGTGAACACACCAAAAAGGTACACTCTGAAGGTCTGGGACCAAAATATTACTATTCTTAGTCAGATTCCTTTGGGGTTTTTTTTGGTTTTGGTTTTTTTTGAGGTGGAAGAGTCAGAAGACAAAGAACTGGAAACTGGGACAGGGTATTTCTAATCTAAAAATTAAAATGAAATTTTAAAAAAATTGAAGCAGTCTGTGCTATGTATATTTTTACCTTTTATCATTTTTATTTAATGTCTTAATATTCATCTTTATGTTGGACCACAATCTACAGAACTACATGAGACTCCAAGCCGGTATGCTGCTAAAGTACTTCTGAGATCTTCCATGAAAGTAATGAAGGCTACTCTGGAAAAGTTAAGTGTGAGTCCTACTCTGTAACTGAATCACGTCCCAAATGTCTGCCTTGGTTTTTCACATCAGATTTTCTGTGCGACCTGCCTCTCTGAGAAATAGAATCTGGTACTCATTTGTAAAAGCGCTACGCAGTGGTGTAGTAGCAGTTGAATATTGCTCTTCAAAGTGGTACGTTTGACACTGTAATTGGGTATTTACATTTAAAACGCCTGTAATTTTGCATATCAATATGCATAGTGAACACATCTCTTAAGAATTTAAACCACTCTGTTGCACTACCTTCCCATTGCCACCATTCTCCTAATGACAACTGAGGACATCAGGGCACCTAAGTAATCTCTGCTTTCAACAGGTGGGTGTCAACTGCATGTTTTCATGGCAGCGCATGTGTTTTCTGTAAGTTAAGTTAAGATTAAGTCATTTATGAAGTTTCAACACTTGTTTTACAGTCTGTCTGTAGTGTAAGACTTGTACTCCTGGTTGTAATGTTGCTCTCTGACACCGAAGAGAAAAAAAAACCACATGTACACAAATACATATTTAATTTGTTCAGATTACCAATTTTTTCTTGGGGCAGATTGCTTGGTTTCCTGTGAGGCTTTAAAAAAAAAAAAACCAGCCTTATTGTTCATTTATTTTGTAAACTATGCCAACAGCTATGCTTGTCAAGCACTGGGGCTGCATTCACATCTGGAAAAGAACTTGTAGTTTTAAATTCCCTGGTTATCGGCCATTCTCTTTCAAAGTAACAGCATTTTTTCTGTATGTAGCAATGAATCCAGCTTATGTTTTTAAAAAGCTTTTTTTTCTTTTTTTAATTTAACTAAATCTTGGTTTAACAAAATAGAGAAGCTCTACAAAGTAGAGACGTCTTGGGTTTTGGTGGGGTGGGGATAGGAGTGTTACATCCAGGCCAAAAGTATGCAGGATAGCATACATTTTTCCCACAGAAAATCTGGGAGAAAGCCATTAATGAATGAAGCAAAATGATAACGCAGTCATAATAAACCTAGAAAGGCTTTCTGCAGAGTCCAAGCTGTCTAAATTTGCCCAGAATACAGGCATTCTGGTCATCTCAAACTTCCCGTGTCCTCTTTTCTGGCCAGGAACCTTCTAGCCCCAGAAGCCCCAGACTATACTGTTAACCCCTTTCTCTCCTGCCAGGTGTACTTTTTTTTTTTTTTTCTTCCGATCCTTTACTTCTTGCTTTGCACCCTTTCCATGTGTGGCCAGATGCCTCCTCCAAACTAAGTTATTAAAACCCAACTTATTCTGGAAAATGAGATGTTTATTTTCAGTTATGTGTGCACCCATGTGAAACCTATAAAATTCCTATTATAAAAAAATTACATTTTAATACTCGGATTAAGATTCACATCCTTTCCTGGTTTAACAGCAGAATGTCCTCAATACTAGACCACTTATTTGGAAGTAAACTGCTAGTTAATGGTTTTCACGTAAGACCTTGGGATATATTTTATTGCCTTTGCAGTGTTTAACCCTTGATTGTCTATCAACAAATATACTTCCCTTTCCTGTGCTATTTACTTAAGAAAAAATATTGGCTAGTGTATTTTGGTTCTTTAGTAGTCTGCAAAAGAGCTTGAATCTGATATTGCTGGCTGAACTGTGGAAAAAAGAATCGCACATCATGGAAAAGATAAATATGCTCTATTGATGTTTCAAATGTGTGTGTGAGAACACTATAAACTTGTGGTAGTTCTTGAAGTGGTTAAATATTTAGCTTAAGATTTGCAAACAGTTAAGCTGAACAGTTAAGTAAACACTCTATACTTTCATTGATTAATTACTCCTTTCCTGAGGCAAGGATGGATTCGCTTTATTTAGGATTTGAAGGAGGATATTGACTTACTGAACTACTGCTATTCCAAGTGGCTTTCTGCCAGCGGGGCTTTTGTTAATGTACTTTGAGCCTCCCTTCGTGCCTTGCCTTTGCTCCCTAGAGTGATGGGTATTAAAGGATGCCAAGCTAAAAAAGACACAAACACCCATGGAGAGAAGCTGACTGAACAAGGAGCTTTCCCACTGCATGTATTTTTTTTTTTTTTTCCTTCTTCACTACAGAGATAAGGCTCCAAGGGCTTCAAACAGCTACTGTAGGTTACCTGAGAAAGGCAACGTGATAGAAAAGCAGATAGCCTTTCTGGGCGGGGTAGGACTAAACCCACAGTAATTCACTGATTCATCTTTAAATATTTTGCTCCTGCTTTCAAATAGGATCTTATATGAACTCTTTTGAACCTGTATTTTTTCATATTTTACTACTAAAACCGGTTCATCTTTCTTTACAGACTTGTATTTATTTCAGAGTAAAGGGGGAGGAAAAAAAACACCCAACCCTGAGGCTTATTAAAAGTAACCAATAAGTAATGGACAAATAATAATTTGGAAACACTTTACCATGATATGGATACCACGTATGGATATTGTATTTTACTCATATCCATATTTATATATAAGTTTATACCTATATATACATTTAAAAATATTTAAACTTGTAAACACTTTCAAAGTTTTTCTTAGACTTTTTAGCACTGTAGTGATTTTAATACGAAGGAGGTTTTGCTGTGAATTGTTCGAGATTACTACTTTACTAACTTGGGTCACTTCTGAAATCAAGTAATTCTCCTGAAATCTCTTTTCTTGCACAGTGTAGAAGTGATTGGAGAACAGCGGATGTAAGGGGTTCGTATTGGAGCTTTTATTGGGAACGTTGGAGTCTACGCAGCTTCCCACCTTCAGGTAGTAACCAAGCAGTTAAGTTTTGCACATTTGTGGTTTTGTGGTCACAATTTTATAAGATTTCATAATGTTCCTTGAAGCAATCAGGTTTGAATTCTGACATTTGGGATGCTGCTTCCACGTGGTCAGGTGGCTGGTTGTTAAAGATTATTGCACTTTTCGTAGGATTTCGTAGGATAGTGTATTCTTTGGTATTAATGTAGTTGTGGCATCCTCAATTTCTTAGTCGCAGCTCATCTGACAGTTAGCAGCATTTCATCTTGCCTAATGGCTTGTAAAGTTCATTAGGTCCTTGGTCAGCGGGTGCCTGACCAAGACACACTTAAAGAATTACAGATTGGTAGTCTGTTCAAAAGTTTTAAATTGGCTCATAATTAAAAAAAAAAAATGGCTGTGCTCAATTTTGAGCTATTAGTTCTTGTTGTACCTTTCCCTACGAGCTTTGGAAATGGTCTTTTCCCTCAGAAGGGACTTGTGCATATTCAAACTGCCCTTCAAACTGCCTTGTATGTGCTAAATGAGCATATGGCTAAGAGGCCTCTGCCCATCGGCTCTGGCATTGCACAGCTGCCAGATAAATCGGATCAGCCTGCTTGTGGGATGATGGAAAACGGCTTTTTTTTTTTTAGTTTTTTCTTTCGGTTGATTAACCTTCTGCTAATTGCCGGTATCCACCTTGCCTTGAGGAATCTGAAATCTCAGGTGAGTGAGCAGAAGTGATTCCCGGCACTGATTCCCTGAGCCTTTGGGGACCAGATGAGAGGTTCGCCTCCCAGGTCCTGCCAGAGCTGGGAACTTCCCAGGCCGATGCATGCGGGAGTACCTGGCATTCCCGGCGGGGATGCCGGACATTTGCATACATTTGCATGTATCCCTTTACTCTTTCGACCAGGGGACCAGCTGGTGGCCCTGCCCTCGGCATCTGTTCTTCCACTCATCTCCTTATCAGATAGAAATGTAATGGACACTTGGTTTAGATTGCGTTTCCCGTAATTCCTTAAGTGTGGAAGAGTGCTGAACTCCACCCCTCCTTGTTGGCAGGAGCATGTTATCAGCTTTTCCGCAGTTCTTAATTTGTCTGTCGGGTTTTTGGTGCCGCGCCTTCCAATGCCAAGTTTTAACAGCTCTGTTAAATCATAGAATCATGGAACGGTTTGGGTTGGAAGGGATGTTAAAAATCATCGAGTTCCAACCCCCCCTGCCCTGGGGGGCACCAGGCCAGGTCGCTCAGAGCCCCGTCCAACCTGGCCTTGAACACTTCCAGGGATGGGGCACCCACAGCTTCTCTGGGCAACCCGTGCCAGTGCCTCACCACCCTCATAATGAAGAATTTCTTCCTCATGTCTAATCTAAACCTACCGTCTTCCAGTTTAAAGCCATGATCCCTTCTCCTACCACTACCTGCCCCTGCCAAAAGTCCCATCCCAGCTTTCCTGTAGCCCCCTTGAGGTACTGGGAGGTCGCTCTAAGGTCTCCCTGGAGCCTCCTCTTCTCCAGGCTGAACAGCCCCAACTCTCTCAGCCTGTCCTCACAGGAGAGGTGCTCCAGCCCTCTCATCATCTTTGTGGCCTCCTCTGGACCTTCTCCAGCTGGTCCACGTCCTTCTGATGT